>VWZP01001285.1:1718760-1839314 GCA_013396995.1 Dicaeum eximium
GTGGGGGGGGGGGGGGGGTGTTTTGGCTTTTTAATTGTACATAGGGCTATTTTTTCTGCACCTGTAGGCAAGGCATTCTGCTGGTCTCAATGTTTTTTGTTATAAGTATAGTGGAGCATAGCAACAGTAATGGAAAAACATCACATGAGCTCAACAGATCACTGAAGGCTGCTCCCAGTTTTCAAAGGGACAGTCTGTTCATACTTTATGATCCAGGCATTCAGCACACAGTTATTTCACCACTTTGCCTCCTAGAGCAAAGACCCAAGACCACCTCATCCACGCAGCTCAACAAGGATGCTGCAGCTGGAAATTAAAACAGGGGAGGCATCATTGTGTAGTGTTTGAGAGGTTGGAGCCACTACATCCTCCCACGGCCAACAAAAGCAGAAGGTATAGGTTCAAACAATAAACATCCATCTTTTTCCTATACAAAATAACATGTTTTGTAAGGACTTGGCTTACTGCTTCAACACCCTCTCCCACAATACTTGTATTTAATTCTGGTTGGCTTATCCAGTCACTTGGTAACCTAATACTACTATTTATGTTGTAGCATCTCATTGATTTTTTTAAATATCTATGACTGTAATTTGGTATTAATTCTTATATTTTGATTATAAATTCATGATAGAAGGGGCAGAACTGACAACTGCAATTCACAGACCAGTAATAAACAAGTAAATTAACCCATATAAACACTGAATCTCTGCCAACAGCTCTCAACATCTCAAATTATTAAGTGTGAATTACAATAACAAATAGATGAGGCAGGAAGGAAATAATTTTAGTAATTACTGAATTATGCATATTAAGATAAGACTTAGAATCTTAATTAAACCCTGCCCTTTGCTCAAGCACTATACAGGCAAGTAAGCAGAAGCATTAGTCACCACAAGCAAAATAAAATGGGTGAGTATTGATAACTGCAGGCAGTTCTTAACCAGTCTTCTTCCCTAGACTATGCATAAAACTTAAAAAATTAATTGAAATGTTCTATGTGAAAGATAGCAATAGTAAAATAATTGCTAATACTTTGATGCAATAAAGAACAGCATTATATATTTTGAAAGTTTCCATGCATCTTGTAATTATGCAGTAATGCTTGTTTATATGCAAAACCCTGTTTGGCAGGGCATACAAATATAACAAGGAATAACTTTTCTTTCCTAGCTATCCCTAATTCTTCCTCAGCACAAGCAACTGTGTGAGGCATGGAATTTCATTTACAAAGCGGTTTCTATGCCGCAGCTGTTCTGCATGCAGTGCCACAGGTGCCCTTGGTGCTTTGCAGACAGAGCAGCGAGTCTATAGAATGCAGAGGCTGGCAGGTACCTGCTGCATTATTCCTGAAGTCTGGAAACCCACCTGCAAGTCTGGTTTCTACGATCTACAGCAAATGAGAACTGCACAACTCACTCATGCCCACAAAGCATCTCAAACCCAGCAATGTTTATCCCCAACGCTGGCACACGACCCTGCACAAAAGTTACACGTGGAAAAATGCACGGATGTCAGGCATTAGGGACCAGAAACAAAACACCTTCTTACAGTGTACTGCTGGCACTGCTGATCGTCAGGGGAAGCCTTCACTGCTCCTGATTCCCCCATGAGGACATGAGCCACTGCTGTGTCTACCTAGGGCTGAAGGAATCACCCAGCCACACTGGAGCAACTCAGTGCTGCTGATCCAGTGAGGCTGGGCAAGAGTCTTTCCCCAAGTTTAGTGCTTACTGATCTAGTACAAGAATCCGTTTGACAGAAGAATTAATATCTTCATTCATTCGTATATATATATTAATATATTAATTTCTTCTCTATTTCAAGTACATCTTTGAAAAATAGCCCCATTCTACATTGCCAGTTATAAGGTTTCCTTTAAATTAATGCTCTGGAGTTGGTCACAAAACCCACAGACAAAACCACATGAAATAAAAATAAGCACCTAACCAGATCAAATCTCACCAGTATAAATCACACAGAGAACACAGCATCAGCCAGACTTCGTTGTATTCGCAAACATATTTGAGGGTTTTCATTTTATTCATTACTTATTGGCATCAAGCCACAGGTAAAGAGCCTCTGGCAGCAAAACAAACAAAAAGGGTAGGTGGTAGGGGGTGGACACAGAAGGGAGAAGGAGGAAATAGGTGATGGAAACACATACAGAAAATATTTGTCCCTTCGTTTATAGGCTACTTCTTGTATAAAGCAACAGCTACCACACAGTTTCAACTTCCTGAGCTAGGAGGACTTTACTATTCCTTCCCTAACAGACATCAGAAACACAGGGCAGACCTGAGTATGATAAATACATAAAACCACATCCCAAATAAACCACACACTGGCCGAGTAACTGAGTAGAACTCTTAAAACATTAGCCCTTTCTCAAAGGTATGGTTGTTCAGACTTTCTGCACAAGAAGAGGAAGATGAGACAGAACAGCATTTGATATTTTTTCTACTTCCAAGTATATTTCTGTGAAGACATTGCCAGAAAAAAAAAATTAGTCTTTGTGCACATACTGCATCCTGCATGCAGGAATTTTATTACACATCCCCACTGGCAGACAAAGTCCACCTGAACAGTAAATGAGGATGTCCCACACTCTCACCTGTTGCTTATACAATACATTTTATTCTGCTCCTTACCAGCACAATGAAGAAGAAAAAGCTCTGGAATTTTTATTTGTAAAGAGAGCTGATCTTCAGCCTCTTCAGCCTACAGTTCCTACATTACAGAATACATAATTCAAGCAATACACGAGCATTAGATTCTGGTTTACTACGTTCTATCACCCAGGACGGGGTCCTGAACTATTTGGGGCTGGGCTGATTTTTGAGGGCATTGTAGGGCTGCTAAAACTCAAGGGGATTGGCAGTAAAAGAAAGAATTCTTATATTATTGCAATTCCATTCCATCATAATTCAAAGTAACTTCACAGAAACAGAGGGATTTTCATTGTCATGACTTGACCTCACTTTGAAAAGTAATGGACCATTTGTTTGTTTTCAAGGAAGTTTTCTTATTGTGGAAATAAAGAAAAATTGTATAAGCTGTTTGTACATATTGAAAAATAGGACAGTTCCAATCATTAAGAAGCCAGCTACTTGACAGGGTACTGGTAGCCCTAAAGTAGATGCACAGCTGGACAAGCATAAATCCCCTATTTTAAATTGGGCTTATCCCTTTGCTAGTCAGACAATTTCAATTTTGCAATTCCACTACCCAGGCACTACAACTGTGAGCTGTAAATTCCCTTTCACAAAGAGCTGAATTCTCTTCAAGTATTGTTATAAAATAAACATATTGATCTCTGAGACCTTATAAAGCTGGGAACCAACTCCAGGAAAGGAAACTCAAAGCTATGCTGGCATGCAATACATTATTTCTCCAATTTTTCCAACAAGTATGCAAGCAGAGAGGAGACTGCATCAGAGAAAGTTAGAGAAGGCACACTCATAGATATGTGAGCTGCCTTTGTTAAAATGAGAACACTCATGGCTGGGAACCAACTCTACCACTGCAGAGCAACCAGCTGAACCTGGAGATAAAGAATTACAGAGTGTTGATTTGTACATGTAGCTTCCTTGGGATGGAAATCCTTATAGACCCTGATTTCAAATCATAAACCAAAAAGCAAGATGGAGAGATACCTGTTGCTAAGTCCTCCCAGTACTTCCCGCATCTCTCCCCTTACTTTTAGTACATGACAGAAGAAAACAAGCTATTTCACAGAAACTCAGAAGCTATTAGGTTGGAAAAGACCTCTGAGATCACCAAGTCCAACCTATGACCAAACACTACCATATCAACTAGACCATAGCATCAAGTACCACATCCAGGCTTCCCTTAAACAGCTCTATCTCTGGGCGGCCCATTCCATTTGTTACTAAAATTCTGGTTTCTAATTTTTATATTAAAGAAATTTAAATGCTATTTATGAATTCACTGTTAGCAACAGTTTCCTAACACCTCTAATATCACACAGGGCAGAGTATGTCTTCATAGGGGAAAATAAGAACAAAAAGCATATGGAAAGCTTAATGGAAGAAAAAAAATAAAGCAAGAAGAAAGGTGAGGAAATGGAACTTGAAACTAAGAAATCACATGTGCAAATATTTGAAATAGCCAGATACTTGTTCCATTACATATAACATTTTGAATTAAGAGCCTGAAAACTTGTAAATATTAATGCTGGTGCGTGTTCTATGTCTTGGACTCTTCAAAGAAATTATTTACAATGAGCACTTGCATGTACATACAATGAGAGCTGGTTTACCTAAGGATCCTAAGCAGGATCCATCTTGCATTAGCAGGTTAGAGAGAGAGAGAAAGAGAAGGTGTAAGTGTTCAGTGCATCATAAAACCCCACTTTTCATCTGGGATGATTTAGAGGGAGAAAGCACATTATGTCAGCAGATCATCCAAATGTGGAACAGACTGCCTGCTAAATAAAATCTGTTGGAGCTGCTGAATGAAACTAAGTTAATTTGGCAGGTGGACTCCTAACCCAAGTTGCTCCTAATTCACAGACGCTTTTTGCCAGACAAGGGAGCCTTGCTTACAAGGCATTCGCAGGGTACTAGGATGGAATGCAAATTCAAATATGTTTCATTGTTCCTCAGGAAAATCCCCCAAAGGGTGCACTGCACTGGAAAATAACAGAGCATCATGCCATCTGGAAGTTCACAGTAGCATAGATGCAAATAATTAGAGTTCAGAGTTGCAAAAAGGATCCTTCCCCTTTCTCCCACCAGATCGCCACAATTTTCTTTCTCCTAATTCCGACAGACACCCAAAAACTTGTGAACAAATGCAAAAAGCAAGGTCACCCCTGCCAACAAGGCTTTTGTGGCATTTTTTCCCCTAGAGCTTCCAGTTCAGCCACCTCATTCGAAGCACACAGCCCATCTTCCTTGAGCACAGAGCTCACAACACTGCACTGAGTGACTTCTTGTCTGCTCATTAGCATGGACAGAAGGGGCAGGAAACCCAATTCACCATCAAAAGCTACCACGTACTTTGCTGAGGTCTCCCAGATGAGGATGGAGGCTCAGGTCTTGGTCAGTGTACTTGGAAGTATACAGACATGTAAGTATAGACATGGCAAGAGTGTCTCCAGCAGGATATAGCACTGCCTCCTTACTGCGAAGCAATTTTTTAACCTATGTAGTGCTACTGAAGAGTTTCACATCAATGTTTATACCTAAGGATTTTCCTTCTGCCTCCATTAAAGTAGAATTTTGGGGGGGGAAAAAAAAGTGGCCTCATGGTGGCTTCAGTGCTCAGTTTAAGACCTTCAGCACACAGAGATGTTAGTGATTAGCATCATCCCAAGGGCTGCACACAGGCATATTTGAGCAGCCTGTTCGGTTCACAGTTCCTTAATGACAAAGCCTGTGTCTCTGCTGTAGCAGTTATGCAATCATTCCTTTAGCCTGTGACCTGATGACGAGCTAAGATGATGTGAATGAATGTGACAGAGTCCATCCACTCTTTTCTTAATTCTTCTGAGATTACTGAGTACAGGCTGGAAGGGTTTCAAAGTAGTAGAATGTAACAATTCAATCCCGGTTTTTCAGATTAAAAATCATCTAGTGTGTGGTAGGGAAGACAGTGAGGAGTGATGGGTCAATAGAACTGGGTTAGAAGCAGTTCTTATGAAAAGCCAAACAATTACACTGAACCTTACTTTCAACCAGCATTTGAAATGCCCAGAAAAATAACTTTGGAATCATTATACTGAAAAATGTGTAAATCATGTTTCTAGTGTGCATGACTGTAAATTTAATTAAAACTGGATACAACAACTATTGTGTGTTAAACAGCAATCTAAAAAGCACTGAAGTTGAACAACATAACAATAAATAAGTACTGACTTCTGCATGCTAACTCGATTAACTGCATGATTGTAACTGGCTGAAAATGAAAACGTGTCCATTTGCAGCCTCAGAGGCCTTCAATAAACTATCATTCCTCTTTTATTCATTTGCAAGACCTGAAGTAGCTCTTATTCCTCATTCATTTGATGAGCAGTCTCCTTTACCAGTGAGGCTGATGATACCCTAAATCACATTAGTGCTCTTGCCACTCCTTTTTCTTACTTTGTACAGAAATCTTTCACCACTCCCCACCCCCTTCATTATGTCCATTCTAAATCCTGTTCAGTAAAGACCAGCCCTGTACTTCAACAATCAAAGGTCTGCAGGAAAAAGGGTATGAGAAGTCTCACTTTTCAAATCTTAACTTCTGCTGCAGAATGAGAACAAGTTAAAAAATTCAGGTTTCTTCACAGCTATGACTCAAATTCAAGTCCAGGGAAATTACCTAGCTGGAATGGGAAAGTAATCAAAGAAGTGCTAACAATTGCAGTCTCTTTTTTTATAAAACAACAATAGAAATTAAATGAAATAGCAACTTGAAGAGGGGGAAAACAGTTACCTCCTTGTATGAGACATTCAAACAGATCTTGAAACTGTTAAACACAGTATTAACAACTCTGTTCTGGAGAGGAAGAGACTTCACAATGACAAGGTAAACTGGACATTTCATGCCCCAAGACGTGAAAGAACCAGAGACAAAGCTGAAGAAATTTCCCAAGTTCATGCCCAGCATTCTACTTGCTAAACTACCCAACCACTTCTGACTACCACAGTACTGCAACTCTGATAAAATAGTATTTATTAATGGAAGGCCTCAACAGATTAAACTTTCAGAGTTCAACAACAAAAACACATATGAAACCAAATCCTAAAGAGGACAGCCTTTTTTCCATTTCTCTTGTTGCATGATATTCTGCAGCACAGCATGACATGAATGAATGCCTCCCAAAATTAAGGCAAGAAGCAAAGGTAGGCAAAAATGTACTTGAAACAATCCCACATCTTTGCACATTTTTGCAGGTCATATCTTGAAAATAAATATCCCTTTTAGACTACACATATCTCACAACAACCCTTCCACAGCCCCTAACCTACCAGCATGCTGCTTATTTGAGTACTCCTGAAAACTATCCATGCTCAATGCAGTTATTCTAGCACCACGTCCTTCCTCCAGGATAAACATGCCCAAGCCTACAGAGCATAGCCTCATCTCATGAGGTGAGTAGCCATACAGTAATGTTTCCCAATTTTGGACACACAGCCTTCCATCTTATCCAAAGAAAAGTAAGCCAAGTTTTCTGGGTACTTGCATGTTAACAATGCAGCATTCCTCACCTGAAATCACTTCTGCCCTGTACAGAAGTAAACAACACAATGTAAATGGTCAGACTTAGGAACAGGTCTATCAGTCCAGAGAAGCTTCACTAGAATCATTCAGAGCTTCACAGAACATCCATTTTCACAGAATTTGATCATTTGGTTAACCAAAATCACTTTCTCTGAGTAACCAACTAGATGGGGAGTTCCCTTCAATGAATTTATGATAAACTGTGAGCTACACTGAGAGGACTGCTAGGAATTCCCATAAAGGACAATGTAGCTGTATCAAAACCACATTTTACTGTTTTGCTTCTCTTCCTTTTTTCTTTTCAACACCACACCACTGGCACAGCACTGTGAAGTCTTGTTACAACTATGCTTTTCAGAACATGGATATGTCCTAAAGGGCCTATCATTGACTGCTCTGAATAATACTTAACCTATAAAGGAAAAGATGTAAGAGGAATAAAGAGGTCAGCTGTTAAAAAAAGAAAAAAGACAAATTCTTAGAATATTTTAAAATCCGATTATTGTATGATGAAGATCACAGATATATCCCTTTCCATGAGTTGTGAGGTCCTCCTGTAAAGTACTTCACCTTTATTTGCCCGACACCATTTCTAATAATTATACTTCCTGGACTTCTCATCTTATGTTCTGCAGGGTGACTTCATGCTGACATTGTTTGAACATAAATTTTCTGATAACTTACTGATTCTTTGTCAGCTAAGAGGCAACTTTCTGACAGTGAAACTGAATATTGAGCAACACCAACACCATTCTGCAGTATGGAATTTCTTAGGGGGAAAAGAAGGACAAAAATTTTTTTAAAAATATGAACACTTTTCTTACATTAGTTTTAATAAGTTACTTTTGTTTCTGTTGTAGCAGACATGGCAAAAAACAGTTAATGGTGACTGCAGAAGTCAGGAAGAACTGCTGCTAGACAATTTCATTCTCTGCACAGGTTCTCAAAGAAAGTATTTTCAGATGACAGAAAATGCAATAGAGGGCAATAAGCATGAAAGAAAAGAAAACCATACAAACGTTTCTTACTTTAGATTGAAGGGCACCACAGGAGAAACTCACACTGACTCATCCTATTTTCATGGAGCTATGAAGATAAATAGTGAGAGAACAAGCAGAGTTCCATCACCCGCTCCACACAGCTAGGGAGAGCCAGAGCTCGCAGTGACAAAACCACTGCGATGCAAATCATTTAACAGCAGAGGAGCTGAGAAGTGCAGACAATGTACTCAGGGAGGTGACTCGGCTCCCTGGGGCTGGGTCTCTATCTGAAAGCCTTCCTTCTGAATACAACTTGCAGGGAATGAAATTACTCTATTTTGAAGAAAGGTAGACACCATGGTTCTCTTCAAGCATAAACCACAATCTTCCTGGTGGAAAAACTTTCATGCTAAGTTCACTACAAGTTTTAGCTTTAAACAAAACCTCAAAAAGGCTTCTGAAAGCAAAATGGTTTTCTATGCTTTATGGTATTCTTCCTCACTACAGAACCCTTCACACCTTTGTCAGGAACAGCCAGACACACCACAGCCATTCTTATGGGTAGAAACAAAAGTACGGAAGATTAATTGGCCACCTTCAGGCACTGAAAGAGATGAGCATTTGAAATAAACATAAGGGTAAGAAAATTAGAAGTAATTAACCTTTCTGGCTCATCTGTCTCCCTTGCTTGCAACCTGGCATGCAGCTTTGTCACTTCAATGAGAAAATATCTGATACAAGTACTGGTACTTTCATAAGCCCAGCACTCTTCAGTGTTCTCTGAGATAAAAATAAAGCATATTCCTCCTTCTGAACCATCACCAGCACGGAGGTGAGAATACAGACTCTATTTCCAAAATGCAAAAACCATTAAAAAATGAAATCTTTTGTCCCATTTAAGTACTGGTACAGGTGTGTATCATTGAACAGTGTTCTGTAATAGCCATTTTGAACCTATATCCTCAGTTCCCTGATTTTATAACTCTAAATCAGTCATAACTGGTTGATTCACTGCAGGAGTAGATTAGATCACCAAAAGAGTTTTGGGTGGAAATGTGATAAAGACTTATTCAGGAACAGGTTTTGCAATGAAAACTAAGCTTTCACCATTGTTTAAATCATAGAAGGGAAAAAAAAAACTCAAGAAAATTCTGCATTTTTCTTAGCATAATATGAAGGTCTAGTCCTACTCTATAATCCTCTGGTTTACTAACCTTGCATTTTGTTTTTCCATGATGTCAACAGAAGACTCAGTTCCCTAGAAACTACTTACATATGGCCAAAGCTTCTTCTAACTAATAAATACAAGAAAGAAAAGCATCAAACTTCTCATGTCACATTGCTGTGCTGAGTGTACAATCCACTGCACAACCCCTGCTCCACACAAATAGCCAAAGAATTTCTCAGCCTGTTACTGTTACCTTCAGTACATGGGCTGGGGAGGCACAACCACAGCTGGACAAGTGTCCTCTTGGACATTCAGCTAAAGGAAGAGGACAGCAGAGTTGGTTGGGATAATTAGCAGTTGTAGGTTAAGATCAAGAACTTCCTAGCACAGAAGCAGTTTTCTTGCAAGTCAAAGAGACACCTGTGAATAGCCCTCCAGTCCCCTAACAAGCAAGGACTAAAAATTTTCTAACAACAGAACTGAAACTCACTTGTCTAAATTATTTTAAGCTCTACTCCTCTTGTACTGAGAGGGAAGTAGAACCTCCTATGGGTGTTTTCAGAGTTCACAACAGAGAAGAATCCTTTTTTCTTTAGTATCCTTTTTATCTTGGATAACAATGAGATAGTGAAGTGCATGCAGTGATGAAGACCATAGAATTCCACATACACGCAGACTCCTTCCTTTTTATTCCCACCCACTTCCTCACCACACCCCAGAGTGACAATCTTTTTCAATTTGCCATATGAAAGCCTGTCAAATGAAAATTTATTCTCCATCACCATGTAATCTCCACTGATGAATGATCAAGAATCTCTACCAATTTACACGATAAAGACTTCAGAAAAATACGGGAGCTTTTCAAGCTAACAAAGACTTGACTGATTTGAGTTGCACATAATCTCTAGTCACCTCGAGCTTTAGTTTCCTGCACAAAACGAGACAGTGATGCTCTCCTGGAGAGCACAGCCTCTCATCTCACATGCCTTGTTCCCTTCCTGCATCACACACACCAGGGGAAGATCAGTGCTGCGCCCGCAGTGCAAAAACTACTACTGACAGCAAGACTGCCAAGCTTTAAAGAGAACCTTGGCAGTACAAATTCTACTAAAAAGAGGTGCTTTTTTGTTTGTTTTTTCTATAGGTCAATAGTTTGAATTCTGTCCAAGTCAACACCACACAAAGGTTGTTATCTGATGCCTGATCTTGAGATGCTGAATGACCTCAACTCTGACAGCAGAACCTCACCAGCCTCGCTCTCTGGGGTCTGCTCTGACATGTCTGGAAGGGGTGATTGCATTTGGCTGCTTTGAGCACAAGCCCACAGAAAAACACCCTCATTAGAACTGTCACCTTTCCACCTCTCCACAGAGAAACTAAAGACTCCAGCAAGCAAGTGACCTCATCTCTCCTGCAGCAATTCCCCGAGGACTCAGGCAGCTCATGGACAAAACTCGGAGATTACAACCTGTATCTGGATTCACAGGTCACAATTTTGGTTAATCAGAACCTCTTCTCACAAGGCGATAAAAACTAACAAAGCAAAAAATTAACAAGTAACACCTAAGTAAAAGGAAATAGGGCTAGTGGACCTAAAAATTGTGAAGAACA
The DNA here is from genome assembly GCA_013396995.1 of Dicaeum eximium. Taxonomy (NCBI): domain Eukaryota; kingdom Metazoa; phylum Chordata; class Aves; order Passeriformes; family Dicaeidae; genus Dicaeum; species Dicaeum eximium. The sequence goes on from VWZP01001285.1 coordinate 1,729,753, forward strand.
CATCACATTTTGTTGTTGCAAGTGGCAAGAGGAGTCTCTATTAAACCAACAGAAGTGTGCAAAAGGTGATAATCGCAAATCTGATGGAGCTGAAACATTTAGTCTTCTGCTAATATTTTTGAATATATGACATCCAATAGAGGCTGTATTCACCCTAACATCTCTAACAACCCTAATCCCTGAAAAGATGCACAAATTTTTACAAGGTTTATGTACCACAATGTTTCATTCCAGTCCACTAATCCAACCCCAGATTTTAAAAAACATAAATACTATTATCAACTCCAAGGAAAAAAAGACAAACAACAGACCACATTCAGTATTGTTCCATTTACAGGTTATAGCTTCAGCATCCTAAACCCCCATGCAATTAGAGATGGGAATTGCCCAATAAGCAGCAATGCTTGCATCTCACTCTGGAAAGTCCCCAGATAGATGATTTACAATCTGTAACATTTTTATAGATCATAAGGCTGGTTTACATCTCTTTTATGAGATGTTTTAAAATTTATAAGTTTTCATTTTCCCCTCCCTTGGAGTCCAGTTATTAGTGAAGAGAGGCTTTATAGGTAGCAGAGAAGGAAATGATAAGATTAAAAACATACAGAAGAATACACGGAGTATTTCAACTCCTTCATTCTATAAAAAATGGGGAATAAACTAGTTTGGCAGGACAGCTCTTAGTCTTTTAAGATACATTCGTACACTTCTGAATCCACTTATAGCCTCTGTTGTAGAATATTACATCAACATTACAACTTGTTCTAAGTATATAGTTCAAAAAGAAGAACTTTTAGAACAAACATTTTATTTAAAAAATAGGTTGTAATTGGTAAGCAAAAATTTATGGAACATTAGAAAGTTCACAAAAAAGTCAAACCTACAGCATCATAAATTTTAATGCCATAGATTACTTCTGCTATCATGCAGAAGAAAATTTTGACCTAGCAATAAAAACCCTGCACACAAACCTAGACTACCTTTGTTCCAATATTTAGAATGGTTTCTTTCTAATTCTTCTCTTTCTTTTATATTTAAAATACTTGAAATAAGTGGCTAAGGTTATTTACAGGAAAGAGAGGACACATACCAATAAAAAACTTCAATAAATTTACTTTATACTTCATGAGAACAAAGTGCAACTACAGGGATTCAACTCTGATCCTAATCTATCTGTGCAGCTCTAAGCTACACAGATAGATTAGGATCTATGACTTAAACATACATTTTCCTCAGAGGGCTTTAGAATTTGTTTAATAAATATTTTACCATTCATAACATGTAGTCTCCAGATCATTTTAAGATACTTATCTTGAAGAATAAATCCTTGTAGTTCAAAATTATGCTTTTCTCACATTAAATTCCTTAGTTTTTAAAATCTCATCTACCTTTTTTCACCAAGGTATTCACTCCTGTTTTGTACAGCATTCATCTCTATCTTTTAAAGAACCAGCTGAAGTGTAAGGAAACGAAAAACACCTTGCTTTTAAATAGGTGAAATAGCACTTAATGTAGTTATTATCTTTCAAAAAAAAGCTGTAGTATGTATACATACATATATAATATATGTAGTATGTAGCTGTAAGAAAAAAGAACTTAAGAACCATTTTTCAGTAAGATGCAGACAATTTTCAGAAGTTGTATATTCAAATTAAATTGAATAGTTTAACCCATGTCACACAACCCTATTCAAGCACAGTAGTTTTAAAGGATATGTTTTCCAACAAGAGGAAATACTCAGCATCTGAAAAAAATTCTACACTACACATCAATGTCATTGCATTCTTAATTGCAAGGATAAGCCATTAACATTCACATAAATGGAGTTTTGTGGTAAATCCAAGAGCAGAAAGCTGAACTGACTCTCATACAAGCAAACATCTTGCTAGAAGCAGTCACTTCCTCTAACAAATAAGTACAACAGAAGCCAAATGTCTGATAAATATATGTAACAACCACTATTTAAAAAACCCAAACAAACAAATCCAAAACAAAACAAAAACCACACAGAACTAAGAAAGCATACAAAGGTCCCAACATACCCAGGTAAACAACAAGTATGCTGAAAAGAATAATTAGCAAAGCACAAATATTGACAAGGTAATCAAACACAGCTTTCCATGCACAAGGAAATTGGGCAGTAAAGAGCAGATATAGAACAGATGACAGTGACTATTTTATTTAGAAATTCAAGGGTTGTTTTCCAAACAAGTCTGTGTCTCAGTTTCATTAATCCATAGGTCAATCAAAGGGGCCTGGCTTGAGGCACCTTTGCCAATCTCCACACCTTTTGGCTCAAAAAAAAAAGAAGAGCTACCTCTTCCCTCTTCAGTTCATATTACCAGCAGATCAAAGAGAGCAAAAAGGAAGAAAAATAGAGAGAACTTTTGAGCTGAGTTTGGGGCAAAATTCAAAATTTCAGTTTTGGCTGCAAAAGCCCAGCAGCACTTGCTCATATCCTGACATCCTTCATCACCCTTCTTTCTGCCTGTCTCTCCTTTTCTCAGAAAGCTTCACAAGGATTCTTAGACAAAGACAAACAAAGCTCAGAGACATGGGGCTCCTCTTCATTTCACACAAGATCATGACTTGCATGCCTGCTCAGCAGCTGGACAAATACCACATGGACTATCCTGGAAGACATTGTGCATGAGGATTCCAATGTACCAAAGCATGTCTTGTTCAGTTTAGAAAAGTGAGGTAGGTTTTAAGCACAAAAACCTGTAAAGGCCCAATTTCTATTGTTTACATTCCTTGACCAAAGATGACAATCACATTTCACAGGTTCACTGCCTTATCAAAAGGCATTATTACTATTGTAATAATCACACAGTCAGATATCAGCATGTTCTGTTTGAAGCACAATAAACATTTTTCAGAACTTTAGTCTAAGAGCACAACTTTTGCAAAGCCAGGGTCTTCCACAGCAACAGCTGAGGGACCACATAAATACCAACATAATTCTGGTGGTACCCAAAAACCCCTTGGACCAGATCAACCAGCAAACTTCAGTATTGGGTTGGCTCCCTTGCACAACTCCTGTCAGAGATCTGTCATAGCTGAAAATCTGTAAATATCACTTCCTCAGCATTCACTCCCCAAGAGCACAGGATTTATGCAGTGCACTGCAAGTGAGCTTCCAATACCCTGTCCAAGACTGAAAGCTTTGCACACAAAGCACCAACTCTAAGTACAGTTGTAAGCACTTGGAACATGTCAGTTCACAGCAAGGAACAGCTGGGTGCTTTACATTCAACTCATGAGTACTTTATCAAACAATCCAGCATCCAAGATTCCAGCACTCCAAAACATTTGTAATCTGCCTCATGTATTGTTCCATGAAACAATAAAGAGCTCAATATCTCTCCCACTGCTTTATGAGGTTAGCCTTTCTCTCCCTTGAATAATACATCACTACTACTGAAATGTGTATTCCTCCAGTTGCTTCCAAAAAAAGTTTAAAACCTCCTCCTCAAACATAGTCCAGCACAAAATAAGTGGTAAATCATCTTTATTATAAAAACAGACTATTTTTCCAGCTATGTTTCTCTTCCAAAGAACAGAATTGTTTTGCTCATGGTTTAACTAATATCACAGAACCACAGAACTCCATGCCTCCCTGGCAGCTGTCCCAGTGCTCTGATACCCTTAACATAAAGAAGTTCTTCCTCATGTCATTCAACATCAAATGCCACAAAAAGTTTCTCCTTCCTCCATCTAGTTCATGCAAACTGACACACAGCTTAAATAGAGAAGAGCTGTAAAAAGTTGGTACCAACACCAAACTTTGAAGTAACCTAAAAAAAATTTTTGAAGTAAAGCTTTTATTTCTTCAAGTATTGTTCAGTTGTTCTGAAATTAATTTCACAAGCTGATCAAACAAATACCTTCATTAACTCAAGTTATTCTCTCTCTATGAATCAGATGTTGTGATCCACCTACATCTTTAACAAAACACACTTTCTAAAATCTTTTTCTGAAAGCAAGAGTAGATCTTCACCCTTCTGGTGGGTTCAACAGGCAAGGTGAGGGCGGATAAATGAGGGTGGAGTGTAACAAGTAGCTCTCTAAGTAGGAAAAATAGTCAGAGTAATTTCCAATGGATTTGTGTCCCAACAGGAGCCAATTCTGGAATCTAAATCATAAAAAATTTCAGGAAATAGAAGAGCTTCCATGGCCAAGAAGCAACCAAGACTGTTTGCCTGCTGTTGCAATTCTGTTGTGGTAAAAAAAGGGGAGCACCTGCTCCAAGCACAAGGCCTCCTTCACAGCAGGGAATCCTAGCAGCATCTCCCCAAAACATTTTGATTTTGCTCTTCTGTCAAGTTCAGCTGAAATTAAACCAGACTACAAGAGGAAATACACATGTAAGCACAAACAAATTTCCCTTAGAAAACAAGATACAATTGTAGAAGTAATATGTTAATGTTTTTGTTAGCTAGAATTAGCATAAATCACAGCATGTGTTTGTTTTATAATTATACTGTGTTGTGTATGCTACAAGTTCTCAAAGTCATCTTAAACTTCACATTTTTTATAAATAACTGTGTATGTATGCTTAAACATAAAGATCCCTGATTATATGCACATATAAAACCAGAATGAGTTATACTACTCCCCCTTTTTGGCTACTTAGCATTATTTAACTTCTGAAAAAAAAAATAAGCCTGAAAACATTGAGTTACCCAGTTCTCATAAAAGGAAAAGCTTTCATTAAAAAAAAAAATCCAGAAATAACCCTTCTAAAGAAATTAATTCAGATTGAATAAAGGCATCCAGGAATCACTACTCTCTGGTTTACTTCCTTAATAATTGGTAATTATCTCTATGTTTTGAGACAAAAAAAAAATTACTTCTGTATAAAAATGCATCATTTATGACAAGACTTTATTATAACTTCTGGTGAGGACACATAGTTTTTTATGTAAATTGACAGTACTTTCATCTAGTGCTTCTTTCACAGTTTTCATGCTATTTTAAGATACAAAAGACCTATAAAAGCTGCTAATATCATGGGTACATGTGATCTCTTCAGTATGCTGGATTCCTGTTCCCCCTACAGCAAACAGTTCTTCACGACTGCAAAAGATACAGTCCAGCTCCACAGCAAAAGGCCACCAGGCACATGAAACCCTAAAAAGCTTTGGCATGCTCTCAAACTAGAAACAGCACGCAAAAATCACAATTCACCTTTTTGAATAAATAGCAGCAGGAAAGGAGACACTCTCTCCCACAGTCACAATGGCACAACAAGCTCTCGGGAAAAAAAAATCTATCACCCAGGAGACAGATTAAAAAGAATCCATAAAATGCGAGGAAAGGTAAAATTGGAACAGTAGAAGGGAACATGAAAGGAATACGTTCACACAACCTTAATTAACGAGTTTGGGGCTTGCCTCACACTCTCCCCACCCCCCATCTGCATTTGCTTCATCTTGTGGCACTCAAACTATCACTTTGTTTAAACATTCTTTAAAACACAGTCCTAGAAGCGGCACTCAGATTAATCGTCATTATTAAGAACATGACGTGTGCAATGCCAATTGCTAAAGCTGCCCCATTTTGCACCAGAAGTACAGACTGGGGACCTGGGGGCTGATTATTGGGGGTAGAGTCATTCTGCACTTTCTTAGTCCACAAAACATAGAAATGTTTGTATGCAAAGTGGAAGCCCTCTGTGGGAAATGACAAATGCAAAATAACCACCAGCCCCTCTCACAGTTACTCACACAGCTGGCATTACCTTCTTCATGAAAGAGTTGAGAGATGTTTAAGTTTTATTAAAGAAGACATTAAAAGATGTTTCTCCCATCTCTGGGAAGTACCCTACATGTTCCACTGACAACTAACTGATGGAGTAGTGCTGTCATCATCATCCCTTCTCCTTTGTGAACAGTGAGAAAGGCAAGATTTTCATCTATCCTTATTAAAATAATAAAATCCAAATATAAACTTTTATTCAAATGAGAAGCATTTCTAATGACTTAAATTCATCTCACTAGATACTTCACACTTATCCTCCATCCCTCAATTTCAGTCCAAAAAAACACTCTATTAAAAAAAAAAAAAAAAAGATTAATTAATTTCCATGCTTTATCAATACTTGCTCCACTAGCAAGTAACTTAAGACAGTGGGAGGAGATCTTGCACTGAGAGCAGTGAACCAGCTGGTGCTGATCACCAAGTGCTCCCAGAATAGGATTACAAGGGCTTTACTTGGGACTAGCACTGATCCAGTGCTGTGGGCTAACTGCCCCTTATCAGCTTTGGGAGTGCTCCCAGAGAGCATCTTCCTGTTGAATTTAATTTGAAAAAGCCTGGTGTGTGAAGTCTGAAATTGCTTCATGACACAAACCAAAAGGTACTAACTGGAGCAGAGACTGATTTAAAAATTAACCTAGTGATTTAAACTCACATCTACACACTCGTACACTTAAGTCTCTGTTGTGATATCTTTTTTTTTTTTTTTTTGGTAAAGGTCCCCCAAGAAAATGTGCAGAGTATCTCCAGTGCATTAGTACAAGAAATAAATGATCTCACAGCTTTCACCTGTGTTGAGAAGTACAAAGGAGAGGCTGGTCCAAAGGCACTTACAAGCAGGTGCTGCTTTCACAGCCCCTCACACACCTCACCTGGCTCTCCACCACAGCCCCTCACACACTTCACCTGGCTCTCCACTGCATGACCCATTTCTGACCTTCCAAAGCATTAATCAGTCCAATAGGAACTTGGAGAAAGCTATTATGTCAAGAGCTCGAACTTCTTTGCAGGTATATTGCCATCAGTATTTGCATCATCAGCATCAGCTCCCACGTAGCCTGCAGCTTTTAAGATCTCTACAAAAAGTCATAACCCATCTCAACTTGATTTGATAAGAAAAACTTTCTTTTGTTGGAAGCCTAAAACAGTAAGCTTACACCTTGAGCTTAAGACTAAAACTACAAAAATATACTCAATTTTAAAAGTACTAAGACTTATGGGTAAATATAAAAAAATTTAGCAAGAGCTTCTCTATCAACATAGATATGTGGCTGACTCATTAAGTGTAAGAAGAAAAAGTCTGATGAAATTACTTTAAAAAATAAGATTTAACTTTGAATTTTAATTTAAAATTATTAATCTTAAAATTACTTGGCACAGCATGTAGGAAAAACAAAATACTTGTTTATTCAAGCATGTTATGCCTCAGCTTCTGGTAGGTCAAACCTCTTGTGCTGAAGTATATCCAAAAATCCCTTGTTAATATACTGCCCTATACCATGACATGCCTGAGTGACACCTGATGCCTGAAATTTTGCATTAATCCACCAGGGAAGATGCTAAGTCATGGAAATCAAAAGTGGAGAAGTGAAGAGAAAAAGCAGAAATCTCTAACACACCTTATAATGTTTGAACAATTGCATCCTCCCCATATCCTTACTTGAGGGCAATAAGAAGAAATCCCTAGCTCAGACTGGATTTCCACTTGCTGAGTTTGTTTCTCCTTATTTTAGGGCTAGAGGAGATACCTCAATTTCTGCTCTGGGTGTGAAGTGGAAATGGGTTTTTTATTGGGAGCTGAAGGCTTGGCCAGAGTTCCCAAGGGCAGTCTGCAGACCACTGACCATTGATTTAATTACTCTCCTTTTTCCATTCCCAGAGCTACTTAAGGTGGGATTTCAATGGCAGTAAACTTGGCTAATGGGAAAAAAAAAAACTTCCTAACAGGCAGCTACAGTATCCCCCCCCACCCAGACAATTGCACACATCACTCCTTCCACCCTTCAGGAGAGATGTGTTTTTGGGAGGTAAAGCAACCCATTCTACCACACCAGAGACAGCTAACAGCAGTATAAACTCTCATTATGAGTTATAAGCTCCAGATAAGAGCTTTCAGAGATGACAGTGATCAAAGTTTATGGTTGATAAATCAATACTGCATATGAATAGTAAGAAATAAAGTAATCAATGGATTGCAGTTATATGTGTACCCCATCAAGACAGGAATCAGTCATTCAAAGTGGGAGCTAAAATAAAAACCTCTCTCTAGATGAGCTAGTGGGATCAACAGTAATCCTTCACAGCTGGACGTGTGCACCCCAGAGCACTTCACAGAGCTCAAAAAATACAATCTAAGAGTTCATTTACACAGTGGTAGTTTAGGAACACTGAGCTGCCTTTCAATTGATAGATATCTCACAGTTTTTGCAGCCTCAAAAATAAATCCTTGTAATTCAAAGTGTGCCATTAGCATTCACAAAAGGTGAAATAGTCCCCCCCAAACAAAAGCAAACTATACACATGAACAGTTATTCAGAAACCTCTGCAATAAGTTAATGCAAAGAAACTTCTGTTTACTAACAGCCATCAATTAAAGCCCCAGAGCATACACCTTGTTTAATTTTAAACCCTTGTAATTTGTATGGAAAAAAAAATATCTAGAAGAGGCAGAATAAAAATGAACTATCTGTTAAAATGTGAGAGAGCTGTACCTAATTATAAACCACAATAAGATTCAGCTGGTGCTTTAAGAAAATTTGGTCTTAGTTTCCTAATACTAGAGCTTAGCAGTTGCCTAGCCAAGCTTTTCTAACCAACCTCCTAACTATATATCCTCTAGTTTTCTAAAGGGGATATTGTTACAGAAGGAGAACCATGAATATCAATGTACTGACTTCCAATTTGTATTTGTTTCTTACATTCATACCACAATTAAGAGTTAGATTTTGCTCCCCACCTTTTACACCCACTTTTCACAGGTGCAAAGGGTTTCATTAAACAAGCAGGAAAGAATGAATCCATAGAGTACTGGGTGCAATATCTGGCACCCAGCATAAAAACAGATAAATCCAAAATTATTTCTAGCATGCATCATTCAAAATCTGTCTCATCCACAAGTATTCCATACAACACACAAAAGTCTTGATCTCAGTCTAGTTTACTAAAAATTAAGAGCCATTTCAAAAGCCACTAAATCAATCAATGTAAATTCTGGGGGATTTTACTTTAAAATATGACATGTAATTATTGGACATGCAATAGAATTTGTGTTCTTGGAGGGAGCACAGTTACTTGTCCATGGTTTTTGGACAGACAGCCAACACATCTAAATACCAGGTAAGTAACAGTCCCCTGCCCAAAGGGGGCTAGGTCTGAAACATGAATAAGTTTTTGTCAGTCTTCTAACTCTGGCTCAACTCAGATATTTTGTACACATCCATCTTCTCACTCTGAGACAGTCCTGGGAAGGATTTATGCCTTACCTAGCTCACAAACACAAACCAAGTCTCCTAACAGATACAATAAGCAAAAGTGACCCAAAATAGAGCAAATAAGTAAGCCTTATTTATTACCCACAGACACAAGCTATACCACTGACTCCTAAAACACAGAAATCTGACCTGAGAGCTACTGTTTGAAGGAACAAAGGCATGCAGACCTTCGGCAGACGACCACCTCTCTGGAGCACCCTCAGCATTCTGCTGCAGCAAGGCCACCTCCACCCCAGGTGTTGCAAATTAAAATTAATTGCCCAGCCCAGGTGTTACCAATTCCCTGCCCCAGGCCCACCTCCACCCCAGGTGCTGCAAATTAAAATTAATTCCCCTCCCTGGGTATTGCCAATTCCCTGCCCCAGACTCTCACAGGTGCCTCTCGTTGCTGCTGCTGAGCCCCCACTTGCTCTGCCCCTGGAGTTCTGTGCCAGCCCTCAATGCCCTCCCTTCCAGGCCTATCTTTGGCATGGCTACAGCTGCCCAGAATCCTGGAACAAAACACTGCTGGATTCAAGCTACAGGCAAAAAGAATTTAACCCTGGGCTTGACCTGGCTGCTGTTGCAGTCAGTGGTAACACTCCCAGTTGATTTCAGTGCAACAAGGTGAATTTTCCTGCTGGGGAGCTGCAATATTCTACAGTGTTCACAAAGGAGAGTGTCAGGAGAAAATAGGCAGGGTTCTGTCCCACGGTGATGGGAGCAATCAGTCTTTATACTACCAGACAGACAGTTAAACCAGAAGAACTGCTGTCAATGCAAAAATCTCTCAACAGAAGAAAAGATCTTTCTTTAGCCCAAAGAGCTGAGTATCCGCATCTTTAAGAGAGGCAGAACTGCAGAATTTTTGTTACTCACCTTGCTAAAGCTTGATCAAAGCTATTTTTTCCTTCAAGAAGTCATATTCTCCTTAGTCACTGAATCAAAATAATGTACAGAAACACAATAACCACTCTTTTACTTTATAGCGTTCCTATAAAAATTCTGTAAAATATTTCTGGCGGTTTTCCTAAACATCATTTTCCCCTCAATACTAGGTTTTAAAGATTTAAGATAATGGAACTTTCACAAAAGGATGGAAACTCAATCTATAAGTATCTGCACAAGATGAAAGTCTTGATAAATCGATGATGCCGAACAAACACAGGCAATTTTTTGCCCTCTACATCTGAAAGCTCAGATTCTCAGGGTTTGTCTGATTCAATAAACATGATCCATTAGATGATGGAGAAAATGAATCCTGCTACATCAAGTAATATAAAAAATTCATTTGAGATGCTGGATTTCATCTCAAAAACATGTTCCTTTTCCAGGAGGAAGTAGTAAAAAGTAACACTATTTGCCTTAGCACAATAGGTACTTCATCTGGGTATGCTGTTTGAGATATATAGCTAGATTTTATTCTAACTCTGAAAATTGAAACCTGTACAATTCTGTCTTCTCATCTGTACAAACTAACATACCCATAAGCATACATAATTTAGTTATTGTGTCAAGAGATTCTGAAAATAATAAGAAAAAATAATAAATGTTTTATTTAATAAATAATATATATATGGGTAAAAGTTTGCTTCATGCAGAGGGAGCTTGAGAGAGAAATAATGCAGTGGCTGCATCTATCACCAGCCTAGAGAGACATTAGAAGTTCCAGGTATGAAGGGAGTGTAATTTCTTCTTCACTGTGTACATATGTAAGTAGTCACAGTTCTCTGGCTCAAGAAGTTCTGCATCTTTGCAGAACCCCTTTGCTAAACCCCTCAAGAGCACTGCTTTCCCCATTTCATAGAAGGAAATTGTATTAAATTTAAAAAAATAGACATGGCTTCAGAGGGGCCTAACTTCAAAAAATGGGCTACAGAGGAGTACAGAGGGGAGAGTAAGGACAGGTTAGTCACGGCAATGGAGGATGAAACCTGGTTCCCAGCTGTGACCCCACTGGAAGCGACTGGACTGACTCCTTTAGAAACTTCTGGTGGGGGTTCCTTATCTGTAGGAAAATTATCTGTTCTCTGAAAGTACAAGCAGGTCAATTCATTTACATTTGTTAAATGTGCTGGGGCATTTATATTGCAGTGCCACAAAATAGGAAGCTTTATAAGAATCTTTGATGCAGTCATGACAATTATGCTGTTTTATTAGTACTATTCAACATTTATTCAAAGTAGGGTATAAATCCCTCATGGTGTTATTTAAAAACTCTCTCTGATCCTAAAAGCTCACAGTCTAAAACCTTGATCCAACACACATTTAGAGCATGCATTCTAGAGCCTGTACCAACATCCACAAAAAGAGAAGGAAAATATCTCATTTTCATCCTTTCACTGACCTTTTTCTTTTCTTCACCTGAACTTCAGCAGAATCAATACCTTATAAATTCAGAGCCAGCTCTCATAACCACAGATTTCATTGCTCAGACAGCAATAACATCTTAACATAAATCATTCTAATTGTTCACCATAATAAATACTTAAAATGAATTCTTCACAGACACTGCTACTTTTTAAGAACGATTTATGTAAATCATATACAATGGCAAAGAAAAATATATTTAAGACTTGAAATTGTACTGCCTGCATAGCAGGCATCTGGACCCTAGCAACTGGAATATTGCCTACTCTGCCTGATATTCATAAGTATCTGTGCTCCACAGAGATCCAAGACAGCAAACACACTCCCTGGATTTGAGGCACTAAGATGAAGGAGGGAGGTAGAAAGAAGAGGAAAACTACACTTGAAATTGTATGGGTCACATCACTGCATGGAATGCCCTTTACCCCTCCCACACTGATCCTTTCTGTACCTGAACAGCCTCCTCTCCTAAGGAGTGTGCACAGGAACACTCCTCAGCCTCTGCCATCATCATCTTCAGGTGACACAGAAAGTGCCCATCATCATCCATCTGAAACACTTTATACAAGAGTTTATTGAACACACCTGGTCTGAAACATCCTTTACAGCAAAGTTTGTATTTTAAAGACTGTCTTCTAATAAGCAGGAGAACCTTAGGTAATTCAAGTTTACTTTGGCACTCACTACATCAACGGTGTAGTGCCCTTAGGGGTCTGAGGACTAAGAATAAAAGATGAAACACAAGCCTAAGAGCTTGGTTACCATGAATGCCATCAAAACCTCTAAATTTGCAGACTGTTTTAAAATGCACCCTCCCTTCTAGCTGCAAATAGCAAAGTCCTGATGTGGTTGCCAAGAAACCAGCACTTGCAATTCACAGAGTTCACATTTGAGAGATATTTGCACTCACAAACATTTACAAAAGCAAAACTGAAGCAAACCAGAAAATGTTATATAAATTTCTCTTACGATTTCTCAGTATCAGCCTAAAACAAAGCACACATCCCAACCCTCCCATCTTCAGATTACTATGATCTCAAAGAAATGGACTTTGTTCCAACTGCTTCCCTGAAACATGGAATTGGCTCCCCATGTACCCTGCCACACCCAGCCTTGATGGGTTTCACAGACATCTCCTCATGAATTATAGCACGGTCACTGGGGTCCTCACCACATCAAGCTCTTCTAACTCATTGTCCCACTTTGTGGATTACTGCACTGATTAAATCCAGAGTTAATTATGATTACTGTGCTGTAAAGCACCTTGGGAGACATGACATGAAAAGTACTAAAAATGCAGTTGAATTTGATTATGCTGTAGCTTCTCAAGCCCATTTATATGTTAAAGACTGTCTTTCATTACATTCACTACTATGTTTCGTACAAACTCCAGTCTCAATCCAATTTTCCTGCGCCGTTTTTAATTATTAATATTGCTGTTTGCAACCAGAAATTTGACAAGCTTAGGCCCTATTTGTGCTAGGCCCTGTACAGACATAAAACAAATGGTATTTCCCAGTACAGATAATTCACCAGGTGTAACAGCTGATAAAATATAAGAAAGACAAGATGAAACAACTGCTTGAGACAAGCAAACAGGAAGCTGGAAGGAAACCCATGGGTTAATGACAAACTATCCATGTAACTATTTTAAACAAAATTGTTCACTGCTTTTTAAATTCCTCAAAATATATGCATTCACCAACATCACTCATGCAATGAGTGCTTTATTTTACACATTAATTCATTTTAGGGGATTAAGAATAAATAAAATGAATAGTCAGAAAAGTTACAAGTAGTTCTGAAAATCCAAATCTAAAGATTTAAGATTTCTACAATTCACCAGGACACTGCTATGCTTATGGTAGTGCAATGAGTAGAATCTCATTGCAACAGAATACATTTTACACCCTGTGAGGGTTTTCTGTTGTTGGGATTCCATAGATAAATACTTGACAAAAGGACATCCTAAAGATGCTCCTTGGCAGTTCAGCTGTCCTGAAGGTACTCTGTAGTTTACTAGGTGATCCTTTGCTGTACTTACCCACTCAAACAGATGAGCTTCATCACTTCACCTTTTCTCTTAGATATTTTTTTGCAGTTTTTCCTTTCTTTTCAATTTTGTCCAATAGTGGTATCATTGTAGTGGTATGAAAATGAAGAAAACTGTTATTAAGCCAGCAAGGTAAATGTCTGTGAAGTACAAATGGCAAAACTGTGAAAATCTTTTCAGGAGCAAACAGCAATTCAAAAAGGCTACAAGGCTTCAGAAATGGAGTGATTTACCAAAGTTTTCCCAAGGTGCTTTTCAACACAGTCTCGAAAGGATGGGATCAGATGACCTTCTTCCCTATGAACAAAAAGCTTCTCCACGAGGAGCAGATATCAGTAAAGACTGCTGCACAGCCGACACTGGATGATGAAACTTCCTTCCAATACCCATTTGCAAAGAAAGAAAGACCAAGACTTGGTACAGCAAACCAAGTACTCTAGCTAGAGATTTAGAAACACATCCAAGTATAAATTTACATTTTGCCTTTAGGAAATGTTACTTTGTTTAACAGAGAAGGGAAAAAGGACTAGAAAGAAGTCAGGCTCATGGCACAACTTTGGCCGACTTCAGTTACATTGACTCTACCAGTTCTTGTATCCCGAATCCATGCATAACGAACAATTCTTATTTAATAAAAACCCTATTTTTAACGGAAAAAAAATAGTCCTTCTTCCATTTACATTTGTCCCCAGCAGCACACTTCCTTTACAAAAAATATAACTATAACCACACTAAGGTCATAGTAGCATTTACCTGCAGTAAAAAAAAAAAAAAAAACAAACAAAACAAAACACCAACAAACCTGAATAATAAGTGGTAATTTTAAAAGCATAAAAACCCATTCTTTCTTATCTGATTAGTCCTGCCCATCTTCATGCATTAAGGTTGTATACTCACAGCATGATCCTATCTGTAATCTTCAAACATACAGGGCTTTAAGACCAGCCTCTCCAGGTATCAGTGACAGGTGAGATTCTATCCTGCTAAGGAAGGATTATTGTCTTCCTGTTTCAGAAAGCAAGTGAGGGGGAATCATGAAATAAATTAACTCTGTCTCTACAAGTCACCATGACTCGCCTTGTTTTAATTCCTGTTGTTATTAAGGCTTTCATCTAAAGCATATCAGCATACCAGAAAAAGCAGAATAGAAATATAAACTGCTATTGGAACAGGCTGATGCTAGTGATGACTGATGACTTGGATTCGTCACCTTTTAGTCACTAGACAAAGAAAGGAGGAGGAATGGGGGGAAATTGTACTGTAGTAATTAGAGCTCCAGGTTCATTAGTAAAAGCTGGTTTTATGCAGCCTAAAGGAGCACTCTGTATCACAAATCAAGAAAATATGCACACATGGAAAACAAGCAAGAAATTTTTCCATAACTTTATATATAAATACATGAAGTACAGTAATAAAGCAAAGAGAGATAATTGTATTACTGATTTAACTACTCAGTAACTATGCCAAGAATGAAGTCAGTTTATTAGGTAACTTCTCACACTTGAGAAGCATCCAAATTTCTTTTGTATCATAGCAGGTATTCTTTTAAATGATCAAGGTCACTCTTTAAACAGACTTTTTCTCCCTCTAGTCGTGCTTGTATCAGACTTTAAAGAATATAAAAGGAAATGTAATTTTATTCAGGAGTTCCTTAAATACTGTCAAATTTGTCACTGTTCACTATAAACCAGACATTTGTCGAAGTGAATCAGCAACTGGCCACTTGCTGGCTAAAAAAAGCTGAGTCACTGCTTCTGATCTCACAGCAATATCCTACATAACATTCAGAATACACATCAGTGTGTTGTTTACCAACCTAAAAGGAAAATAAGTTATGTCTGTGAGTCACAGAGGGAAGGGAAAAACCACAGAAATGAAGATGAATGTCTGGAGCCCAGAAAAACCGGAAACGATAAACAAAACCCTGACACACGGAGAAGGCAGGAATTGAGTGCCAGGAAAAGACAAACACTGCTATAGATTCAGATGTCTTTCTCTGATAACAACCACAAAGATTAGTGTTTGCTGCCAGCTAAATCACAAAGAAAAATCTTCTACTGTCCTGTACTTCAGCCTGGATTATTAGATTGTATTGAACTGTATAATTAGGCTACCACCAAATTAAACACAGCAAAAGTTCAACTGCACTTCATACAAATATAAATATGCTAAATTGAAGGGTTTTCTCACTGAAAATCAATAGTGATATAATCATGCATCTCTTTAGCATTGAAGATGACATGTTTCCTTTCGATTAAAAAACTGCAGATTTGCCATGATTAAAGAATCAAATGAAAAAATATGAACATTTCAGAGCCAGGAAAGAAGGAGCAGCTCAGCTCTGGTTCTAGCAGACAGAAACTCATCACCAAGAAAATGAACTGAGGAAGGACGGTGTTTCCAGCATACCAACTAAAAAATATAATCAGGAAGAGGATTAAAAGCATGCTTGTTCTGAATGATTCATGAAAGATAATTTCTCCTCTTGCCCGGGTAATTAGAAGGCTTTCAACTCCAGTTCAGAGACCTGGTTTGGGGCAATTTTTTATGCTCAAAACTATTCAGCTAAAAGAGTTTTTCTTCATTTCAAACATTGACATCAAGGCAAGAGATGTAGAAATGCAAAATACGCGCTTTTTATCAATTAATAAGAGTCCAAGATTTTAAGTTCCCCAATACCAGTCAAGGGACAAGAAAACCCACATCACTTCAGGGTGAGGCTCTGAGGAAGCATCCAAAACTACAACTCCATGATACTCTTGGTTGGGAAGGGAATGTGAAAAAGGCAAACAATATGTAATTTTAAAGAATTGCTATAGGGCAAAGTATATCATATTCACTCACAAGCTTTTTCTTTAGTCTGACTTTAGTTATTAAAAAAATAAAAAAGCAAACAAAGCATGATCCAAACTTTAGTGCTGACTCTGCTTAATTACACAACTACTTAGAAATTCATGGCAACTCTCAGCACAGAAGTCTGATCTAAGTGCCTATGCTGGCAGACTTGCCAAACAGGCTTATGAGACAGATCTGTTATTTTTGTGCTCTGTGATGGGCTAATTTGTTCATTTGCATGTTGCATTATGTGTTAATGAATGTCTTACGTGGGATAATGCACAAAAATTCTAACATAAGATGAGGAGCTTTCAGATGTAACATTGTCACTGGAGCTCAGGAAAACAGAAAGCTGATAACAAAATGAATGTCACAGATTGTTGATGAAGCATGAAAAAGCTTCTTGAATGAACTAAGTCTCTTGGGAGAGCAAGAAAATACTTCTTCATACAACATCAGAAGATGTCTTATTTTCAACTCTTCTCAAGTTCTTTATTTTATTAAGTTTTTTTTTTCTAGAGATTTTGTAGGTCTTTTTTTCATAAGAAATCCACTAGTGGTTCCTTTCCAATTTCAAACTAATGTTTTTTAATTCTGTAAGTCTGGCTTTAAGAAGTTCCCTCATTCACTGGTGTTATAATAACTATTTAAATTGCTAAATAGCTCTAAAACATAAGTAAATTTTCACAAAGGTTTTATGTTTTGTAAAACACGCACTGCTTTATTTTGCACAGACTGCTGAGCAACAGTCACAGCTAAACCCTTTTACATGGTCTGGATTAAAAAATGACAGGAACATGAAATATCCTACATTCTCATCAATCATTTCAGCCATACAGTCACAGATCATTTTTCAATCACTTCTATGGGGTTTTGGACTCCAGAAAGACTATCCATAACAACATGTAAGGGGGAGAAAATTTGTCCATTCTCTAATCCTTTAAAATAATTGTTTACTCTGTTCTAAAACAAGGTGTTCTGGAAATCCTGTTTCCTGGAGCCTTTAGCAAACTGAGGTAAGGAGAGAAAAGTTCAAAATAAGTTCAAATTTTAAGTTATTTCAAGTCAGAGAGGCACTAAATGTATCATAACTTTAACTCCAGGCTCCAGAATACCCCTTTATTAACACTTTCCTCCTTGGAATTTGTGTATCTGTTTGTGTGTATGTGTGTCTGAGCACACATGGAGCCTTCTGGCCAGCTGAGTTACATGAAGGTTATTCATTACACTCTCAAAACTTTTATCGTTTCTGTTATGGTGGCAGAAGAAACAGATAATTTTAGGCAACAAAGTTTAACAATTAAGATTTAATGAAAGGTAGAAAACTCAATACATTTATTTGAAAACACTGTTCTTGATCTCAGCAAAATCACATCAGTGACAGGCTTAATGCACACTTTCTCTAGAAATCAGCAATTGAGATTGCTTTAAAAGTAATAATAACAAACTTATTTTTCTGTTTCAAAGCAATAAACAAGTGAAGTATCAAGCTTTCATCTTCCCTGCTCTCTCCCAGAGCTGCATTTCTAGATATGACAGGATGTAGCCACTGTAAAATATGCATTCCCTATTTAATAGCAATAAAGCAGTCGGTGCTGTTTCAAGGCTGCAAAGCCTTCATGGTCTAGGGTACCTAGAGGTGTAATTTAATTACTGTCTTCCCCCTGGCTCTGGGCAC
Organism: Dicaeum eximium; assembly: GCA_013396995.1. Taxonomy (NCBI): domain Eukaryota; kingdom Metazoa; phylum Chordata; class Aves; order Passeriformes; family Dicaeidae; genus Dicaeum; species Dicaeum eximium. Next base: position 1,747,919 of record VWZP01001285.1, read on the forward strand.
TGAACAGACATGAACTGTGGTGCTGTCCAGGGCAAGGAAACCTTGCCTTCAGTTTACAGCACAACTGCAGGGCCCAGAGAATGAGTATCCTGACCAGTGTTACACATCCAGGTATCTATGGCAGAGCTGGGAGATTCTGGTTGAACCATCACGTTCATGAACTTCATAAATTAAGGAGACAGAATGCAAAATATTTTCTGATTCCACAAAGTGTGGTAGGTTTACACACTAGGGGATATTTATACAACACACTGCAGTGCAGTGGGTAACCCTAAAACTACCCTTACATTAGTTAGACTGGGAATATGAAACCAATTTCCCATAAAGCTCAGTACTCTTGGATAAAATCGACAGAGATGAGAGGCAGAGCAGTCTGGACTGCACTGAAATTCATTCTGCCATAGAAATTGCTGTCAGTGTCTCAGACAACTTGTTTAAACCCACCCAAGCAGGTTCTACTGCAATCTCAAATAAACTTGGGGGTAGCCTTCCAGCCTGGGACATGAGAAACCAAGTTCCTACTTTCTGCACTGTATCACACATGTTGGTGCACCTTAGGAAAGCCAGAATCTACCTTGTGTTTCAGTTGCCCAGCTTTAAAATAAGGATACTTTTTTGCTAAGGATAGGATTTTTCTGCCTCAGATGCAAATTGAAATACATCATAAAAGTTCAGCAAGCATTATGAGCATCCCAGAGAAACTTTTTTTTCCACGAATTTCTCCAACTCATTATCCTTGGAGAAAGAGAACTTACCACTGCATGTTAAATCTTTACATTTACTAATGTTCGGCTACTAATCTTCTGCATTCTAAATGTAAATATATTCAATTAAACTTACATTGGATCTCTCTTTGCAAATAATCTCTCATTTATTTTTCATATAAACAAACTTGAAATTCTTCTTTCCCTCAAGTTACTTATTTGTAGATTACATTGGCATATGATAATACTTTCTAGTTACAAAGGCTAGCCACGCTGACAAAATTGCCAGCAACATTCTGTATAAAACAAATCCCAAAAAGCAAACCAAAAGAAACTATAGGATGTTTTATAGGGAAAAAAAAAAAGGAAGTGTCCTGTAATAAGTACAATTCTAATTTGTAGTTGCACTGAAGTAACACCCTTGATAAATAAGTAGAGATCCCTCAGCCTGTGACCTTCCTCAAGTAAGGTCCCAATATTTATTTGCCCTCTCTGACGTGACTGAGCACTGATGAGCCCTCTTTGCTTCCTATGAACTACAGGGGAATGTGCCACCCCTCCTTTCCAAAGAATTCCCTTGAATTACTCTCTGGAGACTCATTTCTCTCCCCCAGTACTAGCAGCAATGTCTACACTATTCCTTTCTGGTCAAAAACTTAGAACCTCCACTGATGTGTCTCTTCCACTGTGTCACTGCATTCATTAGGAAGCACATCTCCAAATCCCAAGACAACAGGATGTTGATACAGACCACTTTTGGAAAACAGACTGTCTCTTCTAGCCTGCATAATAAAGGCATCAAGGAGGACAAAGGGATAAATATTGGAAAACAAATCCTGAAAGGCACCTCTGTTATCACAGCCCATGAAATATATATAGGGCACAATTAATAAATCAATTAATAAATGAACAAGTAAATAGAGTAACTCAGAAACTCAATATGACAGACAAGAACCAAAGAAAGTCATTTTCAAATCTGTACCCCCCGGACTTTACCAGGTTCCAGGGGGATAAAAGCCTTAATATTTATAAATATTCATAAAGCCTTTATGGTACATCCTTAGAAATGCTTTAAGTATTTAATGATAAGAAAGGCACAAGCAGGAAGAATTTGATTCTGGTATATTTAAATGAATCCATGATTAATGACTGTATAAAAACTGTGAGGAGTGTAGATTCTGTCATTTTTCATTATTTAATTTCTTATATTCTTTCCTTCCTTATTATTGCATTGAGGTGAATATTTCCCATCCCGCAGCAAATCCTTACTCTCGGGATTACATATTTGCACAATAAATATAGGATTATCTTCACCTACAGGAAATGAGGAGATAATCTTTGAGCTGCACACTCCATAAATGACACCTTATTGTTAATACTGTCTTTTTCCCCACTGAGGCATGGAGAAAAGTACAGCAATTACTGTCCTTTCTGAATTTTTCTCCTAGTTATGGTCAATTTTTGGAGAAAACAAATGAAGTTGCAGCCTAACCTGGTGGAAAGATCTCTGCAGCCAGAAGAGCTCTGTAAGAGCTTTCATGCTTGTTCTGGGGAAGTTTCAAACTCCTAACAGGAATTATTTTTGAAGTTGATGAGCACAGGAGCCAAATAACCTGATCATGTTTGCCTGGCTGAGTCAGTCCACATGCACTGACTACGTTAGTGATTGCATTATACTGAACCTACACAGCATCTTTGGGTGGATTCCTAATCCTCAGAGAAGACAAATAGCACAGTAGGACCCTTTGAACAATGGCCAGACAATACTGATTTAACCAATGAACATCTGCAATGTGAACTTCTCTGTTTTCACAGAGAGAGGTTGTACTATTTACTAACTTGGGCACAACCTAACCAAAGCAAAACTAAAATGCATTCCTGTCCTAAAACCCTGTGAGAAGGTAAATGTAAAGAGTGATTCAACTCTTTGATTCAAATCTGTCCTCTCACTGATGTATGCTGAGAAATGAGCACGTCACCCTCTAAAACTCACATGGATTGTGAAATCTGCAGCCTTTAAAATACCCAAAATTTAATTTGACATGGTCTTGAGCAACCTTATCTTCACTGGCCCTGCTCTGAGTAAGGGGATTGACAACAGAATCTCCAGAAATTCCTTCAAGACTAAATTATCTTCCTTTTTACACCGCTTAGAATTAACTCTTCACTTGGTTCTCTCATCTTAGCCAAAGCATTTCACTTAAAGTTACCACTTGAAAATGCAACCCCAGGCCTTATAATTCAAGGTTTCTTTTCTTACATCTCTATTTTCATTTCTTTTAAAATAACGAAGTGACCAGGGCTGAAGTGTTTCAAATTACCACTACTCACTAATACCAAGAGAAAGCAATTTCTTAGGGCTAATTTAATGCACTTCTGAATCCTGTAATTTATTTTGATTCTGTGTTCTCTCTTCCTTTCCAGGCTCTCTGCCAAGGAAGTTAGAGGGTCTTTCTGGCTAGATTTCCAATATTCTTCACAGTTTTTTGTTTTGTTTGGGGTTTTTTGGAGGGATGGGGGGAGGGTTGAAGTCTACAAACATAGGTGGATTAATGGCACAGGGCCAAGCTGCAGTCATTAGTGGGGATTAAGCCATGTGAAGCTGGTATTAAAGTAGAGAAAGCAGAAAAAATAAACACCTCTTACTGTGGCAAAGTATACTTTGAGAACAAGGATGTAGACATTTTCTTCTAGGGCAGATAGAGGGAACAGTATTTTCTAAGAAAGAAGTATTTGTTTCTTCAAGAGTGATCTTGTAGAGAGAGAGATCTTCAAATGCTCAGGAGGAGACCTGGAGAGTTTTACCTTCATGGCTGCAACCTTGTACTAGACAAGATGCAAGGTATAAATTTTAGGTCATTTTAAAAGCATGGGCAGAATGGGATCTCAGCCCAAAACCAGAGGCATTATGGATTAAAGGAACTTCCTTATCATCATCATCTGTAGAGCAATGAACACTGCAGCCTGGTCTCTGGGGCACTACTGAGAGCATGTGGGCTCTGGAGCCAAGGCTGCCTGTCCCCAGAGGGTCCCCACCAGAGCATTATGGGCTGGCATCAGCAGCTGCCTGCCCACTGTGCTAAGTGCCAAGCAGGCACAGACAGACACAGCAAGGCACTGCTCAAACCTCATTTTCCATGTCCAAGGTTATCCTGGAGCACACAGCATCTGCAGCCCAGCAATGACCCATAAAGGGAGGGCAAGGCCAAACACTCCAGCTACCTCCTGATGGCCTTTGCATGTAAACCTCCACAGAAAAAGACAAATGCTTTCAGTCTGAGCATCAAGATGACATCTGGTATTCTGTGTCTACAGCTGCATGTCTTTTGGTCTGTTTGCTGGCCAGAGAAACTCTTCAGAGACAGTCACTGTCCATCACTGAAAGCATATTAACCTACAAAATTCAATTACATGCTACTGGCCCACAGAAAATTTACAGGTGCTCCATTCAACCTCCACAGGAGGAGCTACAGAAACAGTGTGATCAGCACGTTTTAAATTGGGTTCAAGTCTTCTTTTCCTAATACTGTATTAAAGAAGGCAGATTTTCAGTTAAAAAAAAAAAAGAAAGAAAGAAAGAAAAAGAAAAAAAGAAAAGAAGACACAAACCAACAGAGAATTATAACACTAATTATCTGACCTCACTTGTCACAGTATCAGATGCTGAGATACTAAACTTTCTGAAAATTCTCAGTGCCTTAAAGGGGAAAGTGAGCTGTCACGGATCCTCATCTTTGTGTACTGAAAGTAAGAGACCAAATTTATAATTAGAACATGTCTAAGAAGGTGGATTGTCACCTGCCTAAATCTCCTGATCCAACCCAGGCTACTCCTGTTATCACCTTGCTGCTGGAAACAGAAGGGATAAATGGGAAGGACAGATCTCTCAAGCTCACATTTAGCTCAGAATATATTAAAATGGAATGAAGATGGTTATTTTTATGTTATTTTTTCTAGAGATGGAGACTTCTACTGATTCTAGGCCTGAGTGAGCAGTAATGCAATTCACGGGGTAAAACACTATCTTAGGCAGATAATACTCCTGATTATATCTGCATTCCTTTAGTTTTGAAGTTGCCCTAACCATCCAAAGTAAATTGTTTTAATACTAATGCATTCTCTACATGCCATGTACTACTGAATATAAACAGAGGAAAAACTTGGTGCTGAAAGGAAAATACAGCATAAAGAAGAAGAGTTGTTAGAATTAGCAAACTTATGACTGCTCTCTAAATGAACAAATTACATTATAAACTTTTTCCATTTGCTCTGTCTATCCTGAAAAGATAATGTAACACCTTTATTATTTTGAGGCAGAGTAGAAGACAGGTAAAGGACAGTTCAATGGCATCTCCTTTTCAAGGGCATAAGTAGTAAAACAGTACTCCATAAGACAAACATTTTTTAAAAACATTTAGAATAGTTAATTTTAAGTTGCTCTTAAAAGTGAATGATCACTTTAAAAAGGGAACTCTCAGTAGCATCCTGTACTTGTCAAACACTGTTCTTTCAGTCCTTGATATTGATTAGTATTCCATATGAAGGAGGAGATAATGAAGTAGATTATTTTTTCTGCAGTGCACCTGACACAATCAGAAAAGCTGACACAGAGTATTTTCCTACCTTCCAATTTGTCTGCAACACCTATTTTCTTTTCTTTGAAGGCCACGGAGGAGAATGAATGAGAATTAAATTAGAGACATTCCAGAAAATAACTGAGAATTAGGTACATTTCAATTCTACACAAGACACAGGAGGGATGAATTGTATAAAGCAACATTCAGATGTTGTACCCTTTGCTAACTATGAAAATACAGAGTTAAAGTTAGTTAAAAGGTTTTCTAAGGTTTGCTAGTCAGGGTAAATGCTAATATAGTAAGGCAGATGTTCCACCAAAATAACATATTTCTCACTTGAGACGTATTTTTCTTCTGACTACATATGCACACACAAAATCCCAGCCTGTTCACGTATCAAAGACGCCAGAATAAGCATGAAGGTAACTGTGATTGTTAATTTATTCACAGGACGAAAAGCAGACAACAGCCATATGCACTTCCTCAGCTGAGAGCACCTGGGGCAGGATGACAAGGAGAACCCTTGGGGAGCTGCAGGACCACACAGCCTTGAAGAGGCTCAGCCTGTGAATCCTTCTTTGATGTTCCTGTTTATGTAGCTGCTGTCCAGCCAAGTGCTATTACATGGCCACACACTCCTGGCTTCCCAAAACACTTGTGTATTCAGCCAGCTGCAGAGCAAAATAAGCAGCACTGGCACCTGTAACAAGAGCCCACCATATTCCCAGCCCATTCTCCCTTGGAGCAGGGCAACAGGAGGGAGATGAGCACGGCAGGACCCTTGCAGGGGCACAGGTGCAGTCAGAGAAACAAACAAAAGAACACACTGGCGTGGAAAGCATAAACCAGAAATGTGGCAGACAGAAAATGCAAAGGATTTAAATGCACCATAGTCAGCAAAGCAGTCAGGGGAGCATTTCACTTCTTTGTATCTTTAAGCCTTCCTAATGAGCCGAACTCTGGGCTTTGTTGACCTCAGCCCTGCCGCAGAGGAGAAATTTGTTTGCTAGTGACTGCAGCTGCTTGACTGCCAAACAGAAATAAGACAGGACTCTTTGGGAAAGGGAGCAGAATCCCTGCCTCCCAGCATGTATTTAGGGGAACACAAACCAGAAATATAGAAATATATTTGTATTTGTTTCTTGACCAGTTCACATGTCTTTTGATGAACTTGAAGAGCCACTATAATCCTGTGTTGGCTCTGGAACCCAGCATTTTTGATCTGTCTGAATAACAAATTACTAAATATTAACTGGTCATAGGCTTTGAGTCAGCCATGGTGAGAACAGCCCTCCCATCACATGCCTTGTTTTGTTATATTAGCACAAGTACCTCCTGGGTGCTCTCCATTTTTAAATTTGCTACCATTTGTGCAGTTCTAGGGATTATCCAATGCTCTCCTACACTTGGGATGTTTGAGTTTCAAATAGAGAAGATAACCTTTCCTTAGAATTCCCCTGAGTATTTAAAAGCACTCTCCTAGCACTCTTACAAGGTAAGTCTTATTTAAGTGTATTTTTAGGCTGCTAGAGGCACAAAAGACACCTTTACTTGGTAGGTATTCTGCTTCTAAGCACACTGTTTGATGTGTAGTGTGGCATCCCAGTTTTTCAAACCTGCACATGACACTTGTGTTTACCAGTATTTGAAGAAGCAATCCACAGGAACGAAAGCCTGCCCTGAGAGTAGCTGCTTTCTGTACTAGGAAATGACTGAGAGAACATTTGCATGTCAAGGTTTAGGATAAAAACAGTTCTCGAGCCTGAACTGAAATGTACAGTGTTATTCCCATATTAGTGTGGTGCTCAGCCCTTACTCTGTTCTTCCCACAGCAGTCTCACACAGAGTCCAGTAAATCAGCAATGCTGCAAGGAGCTGGGCAGCTCCTTCCAGGCAAGGCTTGCAGGTCTTGAGAAAGACTGTGAGCATCCTCCCTTCCAGAGCTCTCTCCAAGTCTCATCCATGTTCCACATAACGACTATGAGGTAAAAGTCAAGAATATCCAATCTGAGCAGGGGTTTTGCCATGTCCAAGAACCATCTGTGATTGCTCTCCCCAGCCTCTACTCACAACTCAGCTTTTCTCCTGGGCTGCTCTGACCTTCATCCCTTTCGGGGAAGTTGAATTTCAGAAGATTTTTTTTTTGGGTTGGGATTTTGTAAAGTGATTGAGCATTGATATAATAATCCCTTTTACCAAAGACTGACCAATTAACAACAGCTAACAAGACATTGTGTTCTGAAGATGGATTCCTTCTTCTCCCTGGATAAAACTCAAGGGTTTTTTTATCTTTTTATAAAATAGTTCTCAAAATCATGTGCTAAGGACAGGGTAAAAGCATAAATGGGTTTCTATTTACCTGACATTCCAAATAAATCTCAACATACTGGAGCTGCTTAGCTATAAATAACCAACTCCTGCAAACCTATTTTCTTTTGTTATCTTCAAACAATGACCAGTTGTCTTTTCCAAACTGAAGAAATTTATCATCCCTTTTTTTTTCAGTTTTCCATCCATTTTTTTTCATCAATCCCTTCACTACCTTTGCCCACAGTACCCAGTGCATAGTCTGCAAGTATATGAGGTACACATTATCAACCACTGAACAGCCAGTGTTTGCTCCAGAATAAGACAATCACATCCCTTTCAGGTCATTTTACTTGTCAATTATCTTGCAAAATTGCACTTGCATTTTTATTTCTTCTAAAAAGCATTCACATTGTGAAGTACTGCATTAATTACACATCAGGCTGTGTTGAATTACTCATGTGGTTGGAACCACATTTGTGTTGTGTTATAATGTTTCAAAAGTGATCATGCTGTGTTAAGCTGTACTCTAAAAAAAGTGACATTTCTGAGAAATGTGAAATAATTTTTAATAAAAAGTATTTTCTTAGAAATCTGACTATGTTCTAAATTAACTTTCGGGTACATTAGAAGCACATAGGAAAAGCATGGAAAATAAAAAAAAATTGAGTTAAAATATTCCCTTTTTAAAAAATTCATTCTGTAAGCTATGAGAATATTTCACAGAATTCACACTTTACATTTTAAATGCCTACTAAAACATTCCATTATGGATATCGTGTTGCTTCTATAAGATACAGCCTTTAAAATATATTTCTAAGATACAGCTTTAAAAAAGATTTTTAAAAGGAGGGCTTTAAATTCTTCTAAATTGACAATCAGGACATATAGGCCAAGCAGAATTTATTTTCCTATTTCCCTTACCATGACTCTGCCTTTGGTGTGTCACCAACAGGTCCAAAAGTGACAGATGTGTCAGATCATCATGAAGACACAGCCTTTAGCCTTTCACACATTAGTAAGTTAGGATAAGGGACCTATATCCTCCATCCCAAGCACTTCTGGAATATTGCTCTTTAGGAGGAAAGCCTCCACCAACTACAAGCCAGAGAGAGGCTGCAGAGATCAGCCAGAAGCCTGCTGACCACAGGATCCAATCCTACCTACCTAAAGCCAATATTAGCTTTATTTTGATCAGATTAGAATACCAGGGTCTCCTACTCCACCAAGTGCCCTGCCCAAAGGACAGTTAAATATGCAGCCTTAAATGGCCTGACCTCAAATCCCACAATCAGTAAAACAGCAAAGCAGTCCTAAGTGCCATTGATGGTTAGAGAGAACTAGCAGGCTAAATATCAGTCTCCTTCTAAAGAAATTCTGTTATGGGTATCTATTTCTGATAGTACCATTTCAACAAATTGGCTTTTCCAGATCAAAAGGAATTCTTTTACTCATGTTTTTAATGGGCTATAGAAACACTTGAGGTGCTTGAACAGAAAACATACATATCCCTGCTTCCCAGCAAAGTGTGAACTTCTGTAGGAAACCACCTCTTCTGCTTTTTCAAAAAAATAAGAGCAATGAGAATTTCTTAAAAAGGAATAAAGCATCTTTAGAAACAGGAACATAAGTTAGTGCCTAACAGTATTTGATAGTTAAGAAAACAGAAGGTCAAATCCACCTCTCTGTACTGAAGCAGTAGTGCTAAGGGGCATGAATGATCTGTTTTCATAGTGAATACTTAACACCTGAGCTTACCCAGATACTATCTTCTTTCCTGATTTGGCTTGGGTCAATAGCAGCCTTCAATAAAGGCATAAAAACTGACGTGAAGGACGCTGAGCATTGTAACCATTATTATTAAAAATCTACTAATCTATTAAACCTAATCTATTAAAAGTAGAACACTACCAGTCCCAGCAGCTTAAAGCAGCAGCCAGTCTGACTGATCACATCCCAGAATCATAATTGCTCCTCATGTCCCACATGACAAATTCTGTATTCCTTCACTTTTGGCAGAAGTTGGTTTCACAACATCCCTATTTCTGTTGAGGTATATTGGAAACTTAAAAGGAAAGCCAGAAATAGTGGTGTTCCTCCTTGGCAGTTAGCCTCATCCAAAAAAAGGTAGTAAACTACATTTAAATCAGCAAGGCATTTATCACATACCACAGTATACAGTTTTTAAATCAGATATCCTGTTGTACCAAGGGTGAACCAAGCCTTCCTATCAGAATGGAGAAATCTTCCCCCAGAGACACAGCCAGTGTGTCAAACATGTCCCTTCAACCCAGAGCCCCAGGATCAACACCCAGACTCCTCAGACTGGGCAAGAGGAGCTTAAGTACCCACCAATACAAATCTCAAGAGCCATGAACCCTCTAGAGAGCCCAGGTACAAAGTGAGTCTACAAAGCACCTCAACTGGGTCACACAGAGAAGAAGAAAGGAGGCCAGAAATGTTCCCTTGTAACGAATGGATCAGTGAAGTAAGGACCCCAAGCTCAGCAGCCTGATCCAAAGCAGGCAGAGGAACGAGCCCTGATCACATTTCCCATCATCTCAGTGTTCTGTGCACAAACAGTGGCAGAAATCTGGACTGACAGGAACTTTGTATACAAAAACTTCACTCCTCCATGGAGTTGGAAACTTTCACTAGAGATCATGAGAATCTTCTTGTTACCTAAATATTTAACTCGCTTCTTGTGCTTGGTACGCAAAATGGTGGCAAAGGAGTTTTCCTCAACCTTAAATCAAGGTTTTAGGCACAGCCTTTATGTTCTCTAAACCCCTTTACCAGCCTCTAGACCATTGCATTTGAATAACCTTCATCAAAATGTGTCTTGTGCACCAGGCACAATCATATTTAATTTTAATCTCTGATTGAAATTAATTTTAATATTGCTAAAAGAAAGAGGAAACTTACTAAAGCACTTGATAATATTTAATTTGCAAAGAATGAACTCAATTCATCTTGAGAAATATTTCTCACTCAGTTTTTTCTGCTAGGTATTGTTGGGTTTTTCCTCTTTTGGGGGGAGGGAGGAAGGGGAAAGCTACAAGAATGAAAGGAATCTTCCATGATCATAAGTATGTCAAGAATTCCCCATGAAATAATAACATCCAGGGAGTTGCAGCTAGAAAATAATTGTGATGTTTGTTCATTGAGGATACAATAGCTGAGTTTAAGAATTAAATATGGCAAGGAGTTACGTTATACTGTTTCCTTAAAAAAAAAAAAAAAAAAACCAAACAAGTAAGAAAAATTTCCAAGAAGAAAATTATTTTACTTTTCATAGAAAAAGGATGATATGTAATTTCACTAATTGGAAAATTCATTTCACATGGTTTAGCTCTACAGGACATTCCTGTCTGAAATAAAAAATGTTCAAGCACCTAATTACAAATGTTGCTATAAATAAAGTACTTTGGGCAACTATTTTAATCATTATGCTAAATAACTATAGTAATCATTATACTTTGAACATGCTGAAATGTGGCAAGTGTTCAGATTTAGTACCCTTGCATTTTTATTCTGCATGTGGAATAAAATGCTAACAAATATTTAACCTGGTGAATCGCATTCAGTTATAATTTTTTTTCTTCCACTGACGTATTCAATTCCTGATTCATTTCAAGTCATACTTATTCCACACCGAGCTTCCAACAATAATATCATTATACTGACAGCTCCTGTCTATTATTTCTTTCTAGAGCTGTTAACTTTTGTGCTGTAAACATCATCAATAATCACATAGGAAAAAAAATTATGAAAACCCTGATAATCATTATCTCTCCATTCTGTTTTCTTCTTTCCATCCCAATTGCTACATAGACAATAAATTCAGCATAAAGTACAAGCAATGTTTGAAGTGAAGCCCTGCTGCCTCTGCAATTCATATTAAATCTCTGTACTTGCTTCATCCTTCCCCACCCTCAGGATTTCTCATTTCTGTGCTGAATCCCACTTTGACTTCTAGATAAGGTTAGCAACTGAACTGTAACAAAAATAACAAAAGCACGTGTCCTGTCACGGGTAAAAGAATTGATCAGGAAACCCATGGCTGACTGACAGCTCCTGTGGCCCTGCACCTGACCGGGTCAAGGCTGCTCTGGACTTCCCTGGACCCTGCTGTAGCATTTTTGCACACATTTCATGCCTTGGAATAGAATTTGAGTTTCTGTGTGGAAATACAAAGGATTAGAGGATGTTGAAAATAGAGAGGTGTGGCTTTCTCTCTGAAAAGCCACAGGGGAGGGGACCAAGTGCTGCAGCAGCAAGTGGAACTGCACCCATGGCAGAGCAAGGGCAGCAACCCCAGCACTGCCTGAACACCGAGACTGACACAGCAGCGTGGCAGGGGCAGGGAGGCTCTGCACACTCCACTCTTGCAGGGTATCTTGCAACAGGTGTCTGCACAAAAGCAAAGAAAGAAAAGCATGAGGCCCCAGGTCTGCTGGAACAAGTGCACCGAGAGGATGGCAGAACACAGGAAGATGCTGTAGGAGACTGGCTGCCCCACAGCTGCAGCAAAATTAGAGTGCAACATCCTGTGACCATCTGATGCAATATATTCATTTAAAATTAGCACTCTTGGGGAAAAATAATGGAAAAGTTGTTTCAGCTAAGACAGAGGAAGCATGATGGTTTCAAGAAAAGATACTGAATTCTGAAGCCTATTCCTGGATCAGTCTGCTATACACTCAGGGTTCCCCTGGGCATTCTGTTTCATCCAAATCAAGTCACAAAATAACACCTTTTTTATCTTCTTGACGTTCAGTAAGTCACTTCCCACTTGGGTCTTATGAGACTCTGGAGCACAAGGAGGAGCCCACTTGAGACTCAGATAAAACCAAATACTCCTTGAAACAGAAAGGAGAAACAGAACAGAAAAAAATCAGAAAAGGAAAAAATATACCTCAATACTCTTTCTTCCAGATAAGAATTACTCTGGCACTTGGTTCATTTCTGTAGCTTTGTTAGGCTACCAAAGTGACATTGATTTCATATAAATACCTATATACCACACTCATCTTCAAAAAAAGATCCTAGAAGCTCTGTAACTCCATATTCCACATCCTTCTTATCTACAAGAGCTTGTCTGCCAAACAGCTACTATTGAAACAAAAAGCAACAATCTTACACCATTTTAATGCTATCCAAATTATTTGCTGGTTACATTATCTCCCCTTATTTGGTTTTGCATCCATTTAAAGGAATCTGTAACAAATTTTGTTTTACTTAGCTTGTTCTGCTCACTGTTAAAAGAAGTTAGAGAGATTCACCTAAGCAATAGTGACCTCAGATGACAAAAAAAAGGGGAAAATAAGAATAATCACCTCCAGAGACTTGTTTTCCTGCCCAAGTGGCCTATCTGCTGTGTACTCTTTGATGAGTCTACTACCACAGTCAATACCAGGCAGCCCTTCAACATGGTGTTTGAATGTCAGAAGCTGTTTAGAACATGGAAAAGCAGGGATGGTTCCAGCTTGTTTCTTTTTGGTTTGCTATGCAGCACGCAGTCTCCACTGACTAAGGTGATAAAACTATAAAACATCGTGACAAATTGACTGAATTTTACAAGCTTTCCCAAAGTGCTTTTTCATATTGTTTAAAGCTTTCCAGGGAAAACATGTTGGCAGTATTAGCTGGGCAAGGTACTGACATGCACAGCATTAAAAGGGAGATAATACAGTGCTCTCTGTGCTAAAAAAAGCGTCATTCTCCCAGCCTGTAAGCAATCTGCTTCTCTGTGTGTCTTGGATGGCTCCAACAGAGGAGAGTAGCTGCAAGCAGCTCTAAATAGGAGCAAGCAGAAGCATGTGTGATAAACAGCTACTCCTCAAAGCCTTCTTCCCTCTGGTACTTCAATCCTCTCACAACCTCACAGGAGACAAGCCCTTTGACAGGGTCCTATTCAGGAATGTTTGGTTTATATTCCTTCTTCAGGCTCCACACAGCACCTTGAGGTGTTTGATTACCTTCTGCACCAACAAGTGAATTTCTTGCAGCAAAGCCTTTCCTCATTCTTTCTTCAGCATGGTAGACCCCTCCAGATGTCTCTTAAGATTCCTTAAGTTACAAAGGGAAGGACAACTTAAAAAAAATATGTGAATGGGCTAACATATTTCTGCAAATTTGGTGACAGCAAAAGAAGCAGCTGTATGGATGGTAGGCTCAGGACATCATTCCAAGAGGCTGCAGTGCTACAGCTGGGTGAAACACAAGTGTAAATTGTCTGCTTGCATTTGTGCTCTCCTTCACGTTGAGATAATACTTGAAACCAAGATATAAAATATAAATAGACAGAACCATGTTCTTTACTGCACTTTTCCTAAACATTGCTATATATTTCAGCTGTTGAAATACATGCCTGGAAGTCCAAATGATGAGCCAAATATGCATCCTCACTCACACTCCAACACTCAATCCATTCTAAAGCTCTTTTCTTAACCACTCAGATGTTCACCACCTCACCAACACCACTAAACCAAAATCCTCCTCCAGTCTGGCAATACTTTGGCCTATACAGTTTAGAACAACATTTGCTTTGTGGCATTTTTCAGCTAATTCAACCTACCATTGCTTTTTCCCACTACAACAGTTATAGAAGGTACAGACAGCAAAGCATTAAGTAACTGCTTGGCAAAAGCATGGTTTGTATCTTGGATGAATAAAAATGTGAGTATATTATGCCCAGGAGCTGCAGAACTAAGACAAAAAATAAGAGATTACAAGTTACAGACAACAGATTTTTTTTTTAACTTCACTATTATCTGAGAAATATTTTAAATTCTTGACCTGCTAAAAATATCTTCCAAATCATTGGCAAATTGTTGGCAGTAAATCTTCTTTATTTACCACCACTTTGTTCATGAACAAGCTGATCATTCTTCCATGTAGAAATTGTTTTCTGCTACCCATACTCTTACTATCTCACCTGTCTGCTTCTCTCCACACCAGGGGTCATGAAAGGATTGCTACAGAAGAGAGAAAGAGCAGGGTGGACTTGTTCCCTGCTTCAGCCTCCTACTCTCAGCTCAGGAAGCCAACAGTTTTCAGACCAGGACCTGGATATGGTTTCTATGCATTTAATTACTCTCACTGCTTTTCCCTCTCATTAACTTTTCAAGACATCCCTGTATCGATGTAAAACCTTGCCTCCACAGCAATCTGGAGCAAGAACAGCCACATTCTCTCATGTGTTTCAAATTTAACACCTACTACTTTCACCTGGTGAATGTGCCTGCATTAGAAGAAAATGTGAGCAGATAATCCATCGCAGTCAAAGTTTTAGAGACTTCTATCATATTCTTCTACAGCTGTCTCTTTTCTGAAGAAACTCCTTCAAATTATTTAAAATTGGATTCAAAAAGTGCTGGTGTCATAGAGAGAAGACAACATGCCACTTTATTTCACCATCTGAAAAAACAAAACTGAAAAAAGATTTAAATGTTTCTAGATAACATAAACACAACTGTCCACTAGATAAATTGGCACAATGAGGTGGGAATATTAATTTTACTTCCTGATTAGAACCAGGTTTTTTTTTGGGCAAAAAGCATTAGACATGTTATCTTAATAACCTGCTTGATGATCTGTTTCCATTGAGCATTATGGTGCCCACTTTGGCTAGAAGATTCTCAAAGAGGACTTCCAAATGCCAGAGAACAAATAAAGCTCAAATAAAGCCAGTGACCAGGCAACAATAAGCAGAGAGAAAATTTGGCTAGGCTAACATGGTGATATGGAGCACTTCGAAATTTCTGGAAAGACAAGCCTAGGTCAGCTCTTAAGAGCTGATGGATGCTTTCCTTCTTTGTGCACCCTAATATAAACGAGGTGTAGATGTCTGCATCTACATGGCTACACAAAAACAAACGTGTCTTCCTGCAGAAAGGAATTCTGGATGAAAGGTTGCTCTAAGTGTCTCATTTCTCTTCTGAATTTGCTATTTACATCTTTAAACAGACTTCACCATAAGGTTGGAGGTTCTTTGTTTCCCTCCCCCATCACCAAAACAGAAAAATATTTGCAAGAAATCAAGAATGTAAGTGCCTTTAGAAAACATAAATACACCTAAGTGGAATAATCTACTAGCATGGAAATTACACGTCTGAGAGGGAAAACAAGCACCTAATGCAAAACATAATAAATGCTTGTCTAGAAAAAGCATATGAATATTTGGTGCTTGAATCTATTTATTTTTAAATTATCTCCAACACACTATTTACTTGGGCACGCTAAAATTTCTCTGAGGTCCTTTTTCAGGGCCCTGTTAGCCTCCTCACAGTAAAACTTGCTGGAGAGAGAGATCTGTCATCTCCTTTGTTGTCCCTGCCCACTGCAGGAGGCTGGGCTGGATGAGCCCAGAGGTCCCTCCCAATCCATACTGGTTTCTGGCTCTGTAACTATTGAATGCAGTGTTGTCAATGGCACTGAAATAGAAGGATTTATGCAATCCAGATCACAATCTTCATGTTCCAGACCACAATCTCCATGTAACCTGGCCTGTGTTCCTATACTCATACATTTTCCATTCCTTAATTATTTTTATCTTCTAGCAATACTCATTGAAGTATAGCATAGAAGACATGTTGAAGAGCCTATCATAGGTATGCTGAGAAGTTGACAAATACACTGCTCTTACAGGAATTTGTCTTCTAAAGTTGTTCATTCCCAATACCAAATATTTACTAATAAAGCCTTTGGGAAGCGTGTCTTCATTTTAAACAATATGTTCCCAAAGCTCAGAAGGAATGACCATATTAAGGGAACAACTAGTTAAGCATCTCTCATCTCCATCAAAAACTGTATGCTGCAAATTAGCATCTGCAGAAAGAGGATCCCCCTTCTTTCCCACTACCCAGTTCCCACTGCGGGATCTGCAGGGCTTGAAATTATTATGTTACCATGAACTTCTCAGTGTCACTAAATATGATAATAAAAATAAAAAGATGCCTTTGTACTTTGTGAATATAACTGAAGAAATTATGAATATTTTTCTTCAAATAGGACCTCAGGGTGCAAATTCAGCTTAGCTGTAAGTGCATTTAAGTGTATGGAGTAATTCCAAGAATAAATGTGTCCCACTATCCAGAAGGGTGCTTGCTTTTGAATTAGGAAAATTGAGTGCACTCATCCTGTCCACAGATCCATTAGTCAGTAGTTATGGCAGGCCATAAGCAAAATCTATTATTAGCACATTTACTGAAAAGGCAGTTTCTCACTTGCAGAATCAGTAGCCATGCTCTTTAAACTACTATAAGAACACTGAAGCTTACTGAAAAAAAATAAGACCCAGTTTTAATTTCAATTTCAAAAAGGTGACACATATGCAGGGTTAAAGAGGGGGATCTCAGAACATGCTAAAATTTAAGAAAATCTCACTAAAACAGTTTATTTCATCAAAGCCAATTCCATATTTCAGAATAATAAAAAGGAGAAGCTTCCCTGCTGGATCTATGTAAAATTCTCTGTGCCACAGTGCCAAGTGGTGGCCAGGCACTAAAGCAGAATTAACCAATTAGCAGAGTGCTCCATCTGGCACAGCCTGGGCTTGCTGTGTCTCCACACCTCATGTTACCATGACAGAAACTTCTAAAGGGACATCTTTAGCAAGACAGCATCTCACTCTCTGAAACAGCTTTCTTTTAATCTTTTCTACACACAAGACCAAACATGGTCACTTTACAGGAAGCCAGAGCATTCAGAATTGGTCCATTCCCACCATGAAAGGGCTTTTTAATATAGGCTTTGCTGTAAGTCAATTCAAATATTCTTCAGCTCTGAGAAGTAGAATACAATCATACATCCCTTTGAGAAATACAGCAGATCAAGACAAATGGTTTTAAAGTATTGAAGAAAATAGAGACCAAGAGACTAACATAAATACAACCTATTTCCCATACTCCAGATTTCACTAATTATTTATTGCAAGAAATCAACAGAAGAGTGCAGCCTAACAGCTCTGGATAACAAACTCTTGTCCTCAAAAGGCAGCAGAAGCAAAAGCTTCCTGCAGTGCCAGTTTTGCACTGTTGTCAGCTTAGAAAGGTATCCTTATTTTTGAAAAAGTAGATTTCATATTGACACTGACTTCTGTATTGCTGAAATTGCTAAGCTGTATATTAATCAATAGAGACAAGCCAGTAACATGGATAGAAAACCCAGGGGAGACTGGACTGCTGGCCAAACAACAAGGTTTCACAACTGCTCTGACTCATGCAGAACCTGAAATGGAAACCTGGAGATTAAAAAACTTCAATGCCTCATCTCTTAAACCACCTATCTCCCTCCCAATTTGCATAATGTGAAACAGAACTCAGAATTAAGTATTCGTGTCTCCCCCGCAAGAACAACAAGCCTATAAATCAAAGTCTCTACACGGTGTCTGCAATTTGCGACATTTCAGTAGTGTCATCCCCGAAGGATGTGACACTGAGGCCCTGCCCAGTTTGTGCTGTGAGCTGACAGGATCACAGCTCTGGGGAGCACTGGCAGTCTGCTCAGGCCAAAGGAGCCCTGCAGGAAGGAAGGCACATCCCCCCTCGCACTGAACATGGACCCCGGCAAGCTGGGAGAGACAATCCCCCGTTCTTAAGATCAGAAAAACAACCCAGGCTGAATCTGTGTCTTTCCTTACCAACATCACCATACAATCTGCTTTTTCAAAACTAAATTAGCACAGACTCAGTGGAGCAAAGCTTTTGCTACTATGGTTTAGGTAAATTATTGCTAGAAATGCCAACAGAATTCCTAAGACCAACTAGCTCAGTGATGATGAGATACTGAATTATTTTCGTTACTGTATATTAAAATATATAGAAAAAAATGTATTTATTAGCATAAAAATTGACTTTAAATATAAGATTCTCAAGCATAAACTGATTCAGCATTTGAATTAAGTAAATATAAACAGACACAGTGTTTTCTTTTTATGACAGAACAGCATTTCTACCATGTTAAGTTTGTACATCTTGCTCATAAAACTTTGTAACAAATATAACAATGGCAAAGCTTTCCTGACTCAAAATCAAAAATACTAGGGAATAAAAACTTGCAATGTTGTGTATATAAATTGTTCACCAGAAACTTGTTTTCTGAAACTACAGTTTTGTATATGTACACGTCTGTGAATAACAGACATCAAATTTAGGAGGTTGGAAGAGCTTTTTCCTGTGGGTTTGTTGGAATAACCTTCTGGGAGGAAAAAAAAAAAACAAAACAAGAAACAAAAAAAAAAAATTAAAAAAAAAAAAGAAAGAAAGAAATTGGGAAACTCATTTAATACCTTTGTCTTGAAAAATATTTTGGTGATTGAGAAGATGTTTGAAATGCCTAGAAACAGATGCTGTTTGTCCTAATGATTAGAGCACTTTGCTGGGTCATAGGAAGCACTACAACCTCCTCCATTTTCTCAGGGCACATTCACACACACAAACAAAAATCAAATCCACCTTTTGATCTGGAGCCCATTTCCAAGGGTGCTATCTGATTACTGACAGCCAGCATGGACAGGGTGAGCTTGTCTCTTAAAGTCTTCATCAAGGAAAAAGAAATAAGGGTTTGGACAATCATCTTCAAAGAGGAATATGAAATTTTCGGCAGAATCTTACATTTTCTCTAAGAATATTTTTAATCTTAGCACATTCTAGACAAAACCAAGGATATTATTTTTAGGGGATGTACCCAAGACATTAACAGTATAACTATACTTACTCTTATTATACTTATACTTACTCTTTCTAAAAGTTTATTGCTTTCTGACATATTCTATCAATTTTAGTTCTTTTGTTGTTCTTGTTTTTTCTTTGCCAACACTTCTGAAGAAGCGAAGGAAGTAAAAAATTATAATAACTGCAAATAAAGCTTAGATTTCAGTGCAAATTACCAGATTCAGTAAAACACAGATGCAATCCAAAGAAAGATAAAGAGTTGGGATTACATCTGCTGTGATTTGCCAGATGCATTTATAGTAACTACTGATAAAAGAAAAAGAGTTGTTGGGGAAAGGAATAGATTTAAATCAAAGCCAAAAAGTAGGTCAGTTACAACTTTAGGTATGAAAATATGCAAAATGACAAGGGCTCCAGCACTGTGCTCCCAGAGCAGGCTGTGTGCATGTGAGCCAGGGCTCTGTGGAGGGGCAGTGCTGGTCACTGGCCCCAGGGAGAGCTCGGTGCTGGGGCCGAGCGGAACGGAGGCACCGCGGCCGCGCTCAGAGCTCGCCTGTGCCAGGACACCGCACACAGAGCGCTTCTCTGCTCCCAGCCGGAGGAGAAATACGTAACAGAGCACCTCAAAACCCATCTTTTATTGGAGATGCAACATCTACCTCTTCTTTATTAAGGAAAAAAAGGTAAAAAAGGCAATGTTCATGGAATGGAATGAGGGGCAGAGGAAGAGTAACAACCCATGAAACTGCTGGTAGCTGGCAAACAGAAAGGAGACCTTCACTGCTATGTACAAAATGGGTTTTTTGGAGGATTTCACCATTCAGCCAGCAAGTCTGATTTTTTGCCATAAGCATAAGAATATTGCACCCCTGAGTAATCCTGAAGAAATGGGCAATTGTCTCTACTCGAAAAAAAGCTATTGTTACTTTGAGTTTTCAAAGCATTGTGACTATTTGCATTTTTCTAGTGTGCATATAATGGTTCGTTTTATAAGATACCAATGACACACTTGAAAGAAAGGGAAAAAGTCATGGTATTGTTATGAAACAATTAAATGTGCTTTAAAAAAACACACACATACAAAAACCAAGTAACAACACCACATGCACAAGAATATTTCCTACCAAGTTACACTAAACCCTTTTAAAGGAGGCCTGGAATAATTATATCCAAATATTTTTGTTTATGTTCAAGCAGTATGAATACACTATCTACATTCTAAAGGCAAATTATTTGTTAGATACATTTGATAAATTTAAAGAGCTGAATGTAACTCAAATAATATTTAGAGGTACTTTAATGACCGACCTTACTGTGAGCTGCATATTGCTCTACAAATAGTGCCTTTGACAAGTTAGGCTGTGCTTCCATCACACAGATATTTATCCTTCACCTGAAGACACACAGAAAAATGCATATGTAAATAGGAATGTCATATGGAGGGCAGACACATGACCATCTGGAGGTAAATTGGGGCTACCTGGTCATAGTCCTTATAACAAAAACATATCCTCTAAGACACTGTCGAAACAATAACACTTGATAAACATACAGAGACTACAGCAATGCAAATTCTATTTGGCAGGGTTGCCCCAAGGTTTGTTCACCAACACCGCTGTGCTTCTGAACCAGCCTTGACAGAACCCTGAAGTTTCAGCCATAGTAAGGAGCATTCAAATGAAAAACGAAAGCGTACGTCAGTTGTGAAAAGCTGCTCTGGAAACACGCCTGCCTGATACACTGGTGCTCAGAAAACAAACCAGGCAAACGAAGGGGGGAGAGGCAAGTGACCAAAACCAAAAACTTTCTGCTGAGAAGTTAATTTAACTGAATCAGAACCTTTTACAGGAAAATAGCAGGGTCACCAAAACTCAGTGGAAGAGCACCTATCAGTGCTCACCTATCTCACTGGGCAGGGTGCTGGTGCATACAAACCACCTCTGCAAAATCTGACAGCATTCTCCAAAACCTTGACATCTTGTAAAATTCTCCCCTAAATCGATAGGCTGTATAAACTTACAAGTTTTAGAAATAGCCCTGAAATATCACTGAATACTTGCTCTATTCTTGCATAATTCTGTAGTTTCTGCAATATCCAATAAGGCCTCATTAAACCCAAGTCCTCAACGAAATAAAAAAAAATAATTTGAAAAGAAATTAAGGTTTTAAGGTTATACTGTATGCTAAGGGAGACATTCATGTATACACCCACACTTCCTAAGAGAATCGAATTCAAATTCCCACTTTTCTTATTTGGAAGTAGAACATAAATAAAAGAAACAACTGAGCCTATTAAGCTTAAGAAATAAGCAAACAATCTGAATTGTCTGAATCCAGGAATTGAGCCTATTTCTACAGCCACATTTCATTAAACTTAGAAGTAACAGAAATTACGGCTGTAATGAATTCTTTGGGTAATAGGGAAGGCTCAATTGTTTTGGTTTTCTGGAGGGGAGGATGTTTGCTTTCCCTCATTATACTACCTTGATTTTGTTCATAGGTATTTTTGCATTACTGAAGTTTCTTGGCAACACCATTTGAAATACAGTGTCTTTCCATCAACTTCAATACTGTTTGTAATAATCTGTTTGCAAGAACTGTGACAGCATACAAATATTCCACAGAGAACCAGAGGTAACCTTGTTGTGCTTTATATTCAGCACCAAGCATGCATTTATTAAATATCTGTGACCATGATAGATTTCAACCTCAGCATCCTGCCTTTGCCTCATGAATGAATCTCCACCTAAAGTCCCTGAGGTCTGTAGTCACCTTAACAGCTCCAGCTGGCAATACTTACTTTAAATATTCCAAAAGAAAATTCTCCTGGTACTCTTTGAGCCAAGATAATTTACATATTCAAACTTTACTTCACAGCAGATATGCCCATGACTACAAGCAACCCTAAATTATCACATCAGTCGTTGCCTTCACAAATTGACTAAGCAACTACAGCATTTCTAACAGTAGAGATTTAGACATGAAAAAGTATCTTTTGCTAAGATCCATGCAAATAAAAAATGTCATTCTTGAATTCTAAGACTCATAATGCATTGTCTATAAAGGCCTGAAGCTCACCTAAAACTCAAATTCTCAAAATCCTCACACCTAAACCTTGATACATAAGTCTGGTTTGAAAACCTGAGGCCTCTACTAGAATGACCACCAAGAAAGAAATTAGTAACAGTGTTAGATTCATGAAATTACACTTTTAAGACCTGTTTTAGGTGCTGCTATGTCAGATAGCTGTACTCACTCACAGGGAGGGGAAGAAGGGAAAGGTCACATTCCTGTCTTCTAATTTATTATCACTATACAAATAAATATTTGAAAAGAGTATGAATATTAGATTGCCTAAGCAGCACTGGTGCCTTGGGCTTTTTACTACTGAATATATTAGGTCTGAACTTTCAAAATCATTTGAAGAAAGGAGGTGAAATTACAAACATCTTGGGAATATATAAAGGCAGAGGAGAGAAAATTAGACAGCAAGGGACCTTAAAGCATAAGAAAATCCTTCATTTTTGGCAGTTGATGTGTATTGCATGCATTAATATGCAACAGTCCCCAGAAACACTAGCTGATGTTACAATCACCTCATTTTAAGTACTGTTTATAGTAGGGAACAGTCCTAGCTCAGACAACTTAGTGTCTCAATAGGCAAAACAAATTATCTCCACTTATAGAACTGCATGTCACCCAGAGTCAGAAATAGCACTGCATTAGCACTGAGCTCATAAAAGCAAGGGGAGAGTCACAGCTTGTGTCAACCACATGGTGTATATATTAAATGGCTTACAATAATTAGTGGTTAGGATTTATTTTAAATAAATAAAATAAAAATGCACCATATCATGTGAATAAATTTCAATAAATCAAACACACCAGAGAATATGGTCAGCTCTACAGAGTTTATTGCATGCTAACCTGCTATCTGTATATTGGTACATGGCTTTTCACAACAGCCCATCAGTATTGTTCAGAATACAGCAGAACAAGTGTATCCATGGATAGAATATGGACTGGTATCTCCCCCACGCTTTCAGAGGAGTACCTTTACTTTGTATGGCACGTGAACTCAGTTGTCCACATCCAAATAAAGGTGGTTTCTTTAGTTCCATTTTTGAGGCAGGAGAAGGGGACAAGAAGAAGAGGAAGACAGAAAAGAAGATTAAGTAATTTTAGAACAGAAATTGGCCTTCTCAGGCCCTCAGCCTGTGTGTCTTATCTGTATTCTGTACTACATTTTATGACCTGAATTATAAACCGTTAGTATTCACAGGAGCACTGAATTTATTGCAAGCTAAACTATTTCTTTAAAACAAGATAATTAAAATTAGTTGTGGTGGGCATGAAATGCCTAAGAAATCTTTCTAAAAATATTCCCAGAGCTTGCCCTTGGATACAAACTCATGACTTCACTAAAGCACCCTGACTACGCAAAGAATTAAAGCACTTCTGTAATTTTCTGACAGCAGAGGCTATTGAATTAAAGTGACTCATTATTAGCACTTACCCTTTTGAAGTTATTTCTAATTTGTTTTGAGTACTCCAAGGGAAAGCCCGTTCAACTAGCCAGAGGTGAGGCTTTCCATAAACCACATGGCTTCTAAAGCAGACTAGCAGAGTTTGGTGACAGCTAGTAACAACTGCGTGGACTCATTCAGTGTCTCAGTGGGTGCAGTGAGATACTGAGGGATTTTCTTTCCCTGAGGAACAAACCCAGCCTCTGAAACGACTGAATGGCCCTTCAGAATCCCATCGCCTGCTGTGACACCACGCAGTTTCTGCTCCAGCCTTGGTCTCATGCAGAATAGCTGCCAGCACTGTACACAAGCCTGAGACGTGTGAGCAAAACTTGGAGGAGATTACACAGAGCATTGTCTGAAATGTGCCCAGCAACCGAGCCAATGTTGATGATTCCTCAGCAAAAATTGCAATGATTGATTTTTGAAGAAAAGCAAGTGGTTACCAGACTACCCAATGGTTCGGGGGTCATAACATTTTCTTCAAGGATGCATAATTAATGAAAGTGTGTAACAAGAAGCACAACTGGGCAGAAATCAAACCACAGCCTCGGAGGTTTTCAGAAATCACAGAACAAGCTTTTATAGCCCCAACATGACAAAAATACACCGTGGTTTCTTTCAGTAGCTATCATCACCAATGGCTCAAGTGGCCCACTTTGACCAGGGGGAATTTGGACACTCTAGTATTATAAAAAATAAGCTCAGACATTGACTTCCTTTGAAACAGCTCAATTACTTTCCTATGGTGCTGAATTCCAGACATAAAGGAAAAAATACTGTTCCACTGTAATTGGTTAAGGATGACCATCAGCAAAGTACAGTAATTGGGAGAAAGACCTTTGCTTTCAAATACTGAAGTCAGCAACACAATGTTTAGAGAAAATACTTTGATCATGTAAAGTCTCACTTTAAAAAGCTATTTATACAGCTTACCTCTGAACAAATTTTCTTACAAAAAGAACAATATTCCAAAGTCCACTGCCTTGGAACTATCACTACAGGACAAAGTTTAGTTTCAAACTTCAAAGTTTAGTTCTAAAGCTCTTGAAGCACATAGCACCAATTACAATTATTTCTTCTCTGTAAAACTCTGTGTGATTAGGTAAACATTCTAGTGCACACTGGATGACAAACAGTGTGTTTCAGGTCTCATGACATGAAGAGAGTGAGGAAGAGTACATATTCTACTTTCTTATATCAATGCTCCCCAAAATATTCCATGGATGTGTCTGGTGACTGCAAACACAAATGGATCTGAGCCAGAACAGTGATGGCATATGCCTGTGGAACTTGGGAAAGCTCCCCACCAGTAATACATCTGCCTAGCACCACACTTAGGAATTCTTCCTTGATGAAAGAAAAAAGAGATGGAGCTACTCAAGCATGAGCCCAAATGTTCATGAGGTCCTAAAAATACCCCAAATATTCCTGAATGGTCCATAATATGGTGGACTGCTAAGAGGTTTAAATAATCAGTACAGACACCTGTCACTAGTTCATTAACCAGAAGGAATCAGTGACAATGTAAGATCTTAAATAGCGTTTCACATACAGAGGGAGGCCTTAGCCAGTCTGAAAAGGGTAAAGGAATTCTGAGGACTCCAGGGAACATCAGATGAGAACTGCCCTAGAGTTGTCAAAAAAAGTCAGCAGTGAACATTTTTGATAGGGCAGCATGTGTTTAAGTGTAACAAGAGCTGATTTTTGAGCTTTCTTATATTTACCTTCATGTGAAGGTAAATTTCACTTTGTTTTCCTGGGAGATTCTTTTCATCAATAAGAACTGATGCATCCTCCTCCAAAGCCTTGAATAACCCAATAGATACGTGCATAGACCCACACTCTGCAGAGCTAAGCAACAGAGACTTTTATTTATTAAATTAGTTGAGATATTTCAAAAATAAACATGGTGTGTGTAAATCTAAAATGTGAAAAAGTGAGAAAGAAAAGTTTCATGGATAGTATTTATAATTACTATGAATATTGAATTATAGAAATCATAAGCTACGAAATAATTTAGTAAAATATTCTGCAAGCTCATTTTTCATTCTTTAAATTCATTAGCACTTAATAATACTAAATTATGTGAAAATTCACAGTAAATATCTACACATATAATTTTATAACCTTCCACATTCCTGAGATAATGAAAAAATGACAATTTAGCTTTATGACAATCTAGCAATAGTCATTGATGAACAGCTTCTAAGAAGTTCTTTGAAAGTATTAGTATTTATAAATTGAATGGATATACATTATGGGGTTTACAGAATGTAGAAAAGAAAGTTCATTATCTTGAAATTCCTGCTAGCATTCTAAGTAATGACAAAAATATTATATAAATTTAAAAGCAGGATCAGAATATGAAATAAAGGTAATCCATATTGTCATTATAGTTAAAAGAACAGAACAAGTACCAATGAAAACTTTCAGCTGAGATTACAATGAGACAAATTGATGACTAGCAGGTGGTCATAAAGTAGGATCATGCAATATTTCATATATGCTAGGATAAAAAGAACATAAAACATATTCATAATGTGACAGCAATAACAATAAATTCTCTCCTGGAATTCTGCTTTTTAGTAAAAGATCTTGTTCAGGAAGGATCCTGACTCTGATCTTAGTCACACATTTACATAAATACCTTAGTGAGGGGAACTTTTCTTATTTCTGTTAAAAATTAATGAAAGACATTGATGAAAAAAATTCAAAATATGCCAAGAAATAAGCAGTAGGGAGAAAAGCATTGGTATAATAAAAGAACTTGCTTTAGATCCTGTCACTTAAGATTTGCTATGACTGGATAAAAAAAGCTTAGAGAAAGTCTAAGGATCACTGGGAAGAAAGAAAGCAGTTCTGAGTTGATAAGCACTATGATAGTAGAAAATGTGAGCGGAATTTGGAATAAACCATCCACCTAGGAGTAGTTTTGGGTTGGTGACTTCATCAGGTGGCTGTTCCCCACTGGTGAGAATGATGAGGGTTGGTGATGTTCAGGGTTGAGCTGTGAGCCCTGAGTTAATACTGAGGGAAGAGCTGCAATGTCATTGGCAGTCCAGAGCAAGGCAGGAATTTCCACTTGCAGCCATCCTCCTGCCAGGCCCATTTAATTTGCATTAGCATCCCTTGGGCACCCAGGCTCTGTACAAGGGACAAGATGTGTGCCTTAGCTGAATAGCTCCTGCCTATTTTCAGTAGATGCTTCAGATACAGATTTGACCAAGCAGATACTGAAAAACTCAGAGACTTCTTTCAGGACAAAACTCCAAAGACAGTATATTTGAACTACAAAACTGAAC
Source organism: Dicaeum eximium (assembly GCA_013396995.1). Classification (NCBI taxonomy): domain Eukaryota; kingdom Metazoa; phylum Chordata; class Aves; order Passeriformes; family Dicaeidae; genus Dicaeum; species Dicaeum eximium. The sequence goes on from VWZP01001285.1 coordinate 1,775,016, forward strand.
ACATGTTATGCCGATTTTCACTTTAAATACCTCTCAAGATGGGAAAAAAGATGCTTTGATTCTTGTACAGCATTGTTAAAGTGGTTTTTGAAAAAGCTCGGTTTTCTGTCAATGTGAGAAAGGTCTTTGGCAAGACTTTCTTCCCTCCACATCCTAGATTTTCTTCCCTGATAATGTCAAGGACTGTCCCCTCATATGAATAATTGCCACTGCACTGGCTGATAGGCCTTACAGTGTGTAAGCTTTGAAACTTAAGACAGCAAAGATCGTGCTCGAACAGAGATTGCGCTCTCCTGTGAAGAGAGGAGGCAATAAAATCCTTTACTAAGACAACTGGAAATTCAGCTCAGTGCAATTTGATTGGAAGGAGAAGCACTTTATCTTTCTGTACAAATTACTGGCTTAGCTGAACTGTGTTTAGTTCAGATGTTAAGAGCATTGCATTAATCCTCTGAACAATTTAAAAGCCCTAAACCCTTCAGAACTGACTTCTAAGAAAGCTACCAACAATATTGATAAATAACAATAAATATACATGAAGGATACTGGCTGTATTTTTGACTTAAATTTTAGCTCAGAGCTGGTTGATATTTTTTAATCTCAGCCTAGCTCAGAGCTGGTAGATATTTTTTAATCTCAGCCTTATGCACATAAAACATCATTTTCCTTTCCTTCCAGTGAGTGAGGTTTGATTTCTTTAGGACAGGAATGAAACACACCCTCCAGGTCCTTGAGCCCTGCAGCACATCCAGCAGAATTCATTCCAGCAATCATTACTTTACACAGCTTGCCAGGCAATTTTTCTGACTATGCCTGACCTGGGGAACTGTGCTGGGACAGGGAAAGATTGGCAGGGAACACCTGGCCTCAAGATCAGGTTCTAGATGACATGTCTAGATATGTAACATGCTGCTATGTCATTTTCCCATCAGTACAATTGATGTCTCCCTCACAAAAAAAAAGGAAAAAATATTCCTTCAATAGCTAAGTAATTAAATAGATGCTTCCAATAAATGTTAACTCACCATCACCTATTCAGTCTTCATTAAGAATTCTAAAAAGCAAACATTTTCTCTGTTAAGTGCTGGTCCTGAGAAAGATGCAGTTCTCATTCTCTTCTTGTCCAAATACTGAAACTAATTTTTCCTTAAACAATAGTTACTATTTTAGAACATCTAATCACCATCTAAAAACAAAAAACCCAAAACTAAAAACAAAGCACCACTTTTTTCATAAAGAGAATTATTTATCATCTAAACTTTTCAGAGACTCCAAAAAAAGACAAAGAAACTTACAGAGAATAAATTAAAGAAGAAACAAACAACCCCATCAAATTGGCAGCATGTCCAAACTCACAGCGTGTTATTAAATTAAATCACTGACATTTAAATGAGTGCACCTGTATGCATACAAAAATAATTTCCTAGTTAATTAGCTCTGCAGCTATGGATGCCCTAATAGGTCAAAAGTACATTAATTATACCTAAATGAACAGAAATAATTTACAGGTGGCCACAAACCAGTAAATATATCTTAACACTTCAGATTCTTGCTCTGGGAGATAAGGTCATATATTCATTTATCATGTTTTCCAGGTGTAGAAAATATCATTGGAGGCAAGATGCCATATTATTATTGAGTGCAATTATCCAGATGGCACAGGACAGACACCTCAAATGGGATTGTCCTGGACAGAGGGAGCTGCACACTTGAGGAAATAGGTACAGCCTTGTGCTTTGGACTGCAGCACTCTGAGAAAGGCAGAGAGGGGTCAGGAAAGAGCCCAGAGCTGGAAGAGGATGGGAGAGGGCAGCAATGGATCTGAGAAGGAATTTGAGAGTTTGATAAACAGAGAGAGCTGCAGACATAGTGATAAAACCCTCAATTACTGTAAAAACCCAACAACCCACACTTAGCAGAAAGGATGCTAAATGTTAATCAAGCATCTGTACAGCCTTGCACTTGCATTCTGTTAGAGGACCTCTGCAGAGCATGAGCATCTATTTGACCAAAATATATTATCTGAGTTCTATATTTAGAAAGTGGAATAACATGTTAAACACTATTAGATGTTCCAGACTTGATCAAGACTGAAATTCCATTCTTATTTGAATTTAATGGAAGGAATTCATGTTCAAACAAAACATCTATTTAATCATTCTCCAAAACAAACCTAATTTTTCAACTTTTGTTAACTGAAGAAGCAATAAACTGGAATAGGAACTTTCCCTTAAAATCCCTGTAAAAAGTCCTGTATATTATTTCTATATTTTTTTTTGTTTTATAAAGAGATGGTGACAACAAAAATATGTGGACTCAGAGCATCCATGCACTGAAAGGAAGAGCTGGAAGTGAAAACCCCAGACACCCTGACCACTTCTGTACTTCCAGAAGGCTTAGAACAAAAACCACCTTTAGCCAGGATTGCTAATTCTTAAGCAGGAATACAGCTTAGAAAAGAGTCAGGCTTGTGTTGCTCAATTTTTCTGTAACTTCCAAAAACTGTTTCATCTCTGTACTGCAACAGATGACCTACATGAAACTGCAGAAATTACCCACTTCATCTTCAGGAGGGAAGGTAAAAAGGATGAATAGGAGAAAAGCAGAAGAACTGGGAAGTATTTCACAACGGTGATAACTGTGCAACAACAAAGAGATCTAAGAGCAACTATTTTTGCACTAAAATTTTGTTGATTAGTTTTTTTGATAGATAAAGTACATGCACTTCTTTATTTAAAATCAGGTGTGTTATTGAGTCAACACTAGGACTGCTTAACTACTGTGAGCAGTGTTCTTCAGGATCTTTGGAATCAAGGAATTTGTTCATTCTGATAGTTCCTTTCACACTGCAAACTCATCTGCTTCTCCTGCTTTACTAAGATTTTTCTCTCTGGGACTTTCTGTGTATCAACCCTATCAAGGAGGGTCGAGTGTGACAAAAGGAATCAGATTAATTCTCAAAAACTTTGGGTGGGATGAGCATAATATGGATTGCATCTTATATTACATTGTCTCAAGGTTGATTGCATGATTTCTTCATTCAAAATAAATAAATCAAAATTAGAACAAAGGAATTCCAAACTCTCGCCATCGAACTGCATATTAATCAGACCAAATAAAGAAATTTAATTAATCAACTTAAAAACAGTGATTTCAAGGCAATGCATGGAACTGAAGTTTCCGCAAACTATTTGTCTTTCCACTGAAAAATAACACCAGTCAGACAAAAGATGAAGAAATACTCAAGCTAATAGCATTAATGAAAGACTTGCATAACACATTGTTGATAATCCAATTTCTAAGAGATTTTTAAACAAAAATGGAAAATAGGTACTAAAAACATTAGATTTTCATGAAGATTGTTAGCCTTGACAGAACAATCACTTCATTCTACTCTTTTCCTTTCTCTGTGAATTTTTAGAAAGAAGTAAAACTGAAGTACAACCACCTGCATGTGAACTGATGTTGCAAAATAACCGAGCAGTAGCTTTGTAACCTTCAAAACTCTTGTCTCTCAGGCCAGTGAGAAAATTATAACAGCACAGCATTTAATAGGTTCAGTTTTGTTAGCTGAATGTAAGGTTCTGCTTTAGAGCAGAAGAATTAGGCAGTGTCTATACTTAACTGTGGACAGCCCAAGGTCACTGGCACCTCAAATGCTGTCACACGCTGACATGTAAAGACTGGCAAGCACATCCCCACTCTGATTTTCAGCCAGTTCTGAGATGAAGATAAGCTATTTAATTACTGCAATTTTAGGACAGGAAATGAGGACACCTATCATAACCATTAAAAAACCCCCTCAGATAATTGTATTTGAACTCTTTCCTTATAATGAAAACACTGAAAGGCGATGGAATTGCCTTGCAAATGGGGAAACTACACTAAAAGTAAGTGGCAACCACTGGAGTTCTCACTATGTGCTATGAGATTTTTAATACTGTAAAGTAACTGTCGTAACTATTTTCTTTATTACCCATCAAAGAGCACCTCCAGAGAGGGGTTGAAGAACTGGAACAACGCAAGTCCAAGTAATGATGCACAATCATTAGACTCCTCTCCAGCACAAAGGCTGCTCCTAAAGGGCTCCCATTCCAGAGCAGAACTAGCCCAGCACAGCAGCACTGGGCAAAGCTGCTGTGCAGAATGACCAAGACAGAGAGCAAGACAACCAGAAACTATTACCTGAATACCAATGGTCTGTCAAGGGCACATCACCTGCTACATTTGCCTGAGCATTTATTGATTTGCTGGAAACGAAACTTCTCATTTTTTTGAAAAACAGTGATTCTGCAGTTGTGGCAGATACCACACAACACAATTCTATCAAAACCAGCCTCTAGTAATGCATCCCTCATGAGTGAGCAACACAGGCAGTCCTGCCTGTCTTCACAGCTGTCATCCCCACATCATTATTTTCCAGGTTACAGAAGTACACAATACTTCAAAGAGCAATCAGTCAACATAAAAATTTTCATGTCACGCCATGGAGAGCTTTCACATTAACTGCAAAGACAAGCAGTATATCATGGCACAAAATGTCTTTGTTACATTTTTCCAATGGCACAGTTCAAAGCTTAAGGCTACTCAACATGGCAGGAGAGGTATGGAGAGAGAAAACTGAAAGTATATTTCACAATTTTTTTACAGGACTCTCATGTTCTCTTCAAATACAGCTTTTAGTACAGTGTTAAACTAATCCCTGTAATTTAAGCCAAAGACAAGCAGCTGAGAAGGGGGAAAGAGGTGGACTATCCTTGCCACTGTTTAGCTTTTTAGGTATGTTATAAAAAAATATTTTTATTCTTTTGGAGATAATTACTGCCAAGCAGAATTTCGAGTGCACAAGGAAATAAAAGGAACAAATTTTGTGGCTTCACTACAAATGCTTCTCAAATCAGTAGTTATAGACATGTTTATTCAATATTCTACTATGGTGTCTGAGGTTTTGTGCCCCAAACACATCTTTGGGAACTTCTGACTACAAAGAAACTTAACAGAAGATGGAAGGAGTAACCAGCTCTGAAAAGAAATCTTCTCTAAAGGACCATAAAGTAAGCTACCACACAACCCCTGCATCTGTCATAAATACTAAATTACTTTTCAGAGCATAAATATGTTCTTTGGCTTCATCAAAATCAGCACACCAGAATGCAACTTACCCAGCTGTAATGCAGCAGTACTACTGAAATGTCCTTCTAATTAATAAAGCTGCACAAAGGCTTTTTGGCTGATATCTGTGGCCATAAGTTCACCTCCCACACAATATTTCTACCCACTGGAACTGCAACCCAGAGATCAACATCATTTGGTTGCCATCCACTTGGCTTTACCAGCAAATAAAACCAAAATATATTTTCTCCATTACATTTTCTCTTCTCATCTACTTTCCCCAAAAAAAAAAAAAATACCATGACAGAGAGGCACCCCTTGCCAAAATGCAGACTCCTGTCACTGCTTTGTGGTTATTAAGCTGTGAGAGGCCATTCAGTGTCACAAGAAGCCAGCACATCCAGCAGCACTATATCCTTGCTGGTCTTGCTCTACTCCCACTATCACCTACAAGCTCACAGGTGTTTTAGCACTGTAACATCACTGGAACTCTCCCTACAGTGCATAAAGAAGGTGCATTTTGCCAGAAAAGGCTTAAAATATTTGGGTTTGTGTCAAACCTCCCAACTTTCTGGATGATTATATGGGTTTAGAGCACAATGCTGTGATTTTGTCACTGTCACACAGCTGTTCCAATAGAGAGCAGAGCTGCTGTGGATGCTGGCACTTCAGCATAGCAGTGGCACAGTCCTTACTGTCCACACAGGATGACACAGGAGGCAAGGACTGCCATGAGCCACCGTGACTCTGACCCAGGGGATAGGAAGCAGAGTTGCAAAGAGAAGTTGCTCCTTTTTCCGGAAGCTGAGGGACAGCCTGCTCCCCTATATTTCACCAGGAATTTAATGGCAAGGAGACACCTAAACCTATATAAGCACATGTGATGTTCTGCTATAAAGCTGACTTATGTATTGCCAATGTGGAATTTTAGTTTAGTGCAAGAGTCCCCAGTAAAACACAGAGTGAGTCTTATCCTCTCCACTGCTGTGTAGAAATAAGGAGGCTCCTTCCCGTGGTTTACAGAGGGGTTTGTCCTTCCCTTGACACCTGCATGTAATTCTCATTAATGGAAGTGTGAGTTTAGTCTCTGCACAAAGGGGAAACCAGCCCCATGGAGACATCAGGTTCCAGTTGCTTGAGGGACTAACTACTAATTGCTACTTTTCAGTGACATCCACTCCCTTCCTAGTAATTTTTGTCACCTTGTAAACCTCCAGAGGAAAGCACTGGTAAATGGAGCTCTGCTCAGAGTATCAGGAGCGTTCTGACATGTTCAGGAACACCCAGTCTCATATGCAGCTCACCTGGAGTGCCTTCCCTGGCACTCTTAGGTAGCTCTAGAGCACTTTGTTACATTAATTTGGAATTAATTGCTGCAGAATAAAAACACACAGAACATTAAGATGCTGGCCCAGCCCGCATAATTTCCAAAGAGCGTCTGAAAAAATTCAGAAAAACAAACCAACAAAAAATCCCAAACTCAGTAAATCTCAGTGCTGAAGGTGTAACAAGGATCATCTCTTCTGAAAGATGCTACGGTTCAGACATGCAGTATAAATTGGAAACTCCATTTTTATGGTGTTTTAAATGCAAGTACATGAACTTAAATTTTGAGGTCATACCCAAGAGTATACTCATCTAATTTGAAGATTGATCAATAAATAAATAAAAACTGGAAAGTCTGAAATATTTCTTCCACATGGATAAAAAAAATATAAACCTAACATCAAAACTAGAAAAATAAATCATTAATATTTCATTACAAAAAACCCGTAACACTTGATTACCAAACACCTGAATTTAAAAAAAAAAAAAAACAAAAGCAAAAAAAACCCTAAACAAATCAAAAAATCTCCTCAACTAAGGACACATCAGACAGTGCATTAACAAAGATTTTATTTTCTATATTGCAAATCTAACTTGGAAATAACCTACAGCCTTTGCAAAGGATAGAAATCAACACAGTCTCTGGATGACCACGTCATCAAAAGATGCTGCCAAGAAAATATTCTATGTCATATGCAAACAGTGATCTTGTCCCAGAAAACTATCCCAGTACAAGGACAAATGCAAAGACTTCAATAGATTTCCCAAAACTACCCAATCAACAACAATAAAATGCAGGTAGACAAGCCACAGAGCAAACATAGGATTATTGGTGCAGAGAGCATAATGAAGGAGAGAGTGATACAACAAAACGCTCTATGAAAGGGTACAAAAGAAGAGAAATTTATTTCTCTCAGGCTGTCAAAGATCATGATTTATTAATGAATGTGAAAATAAAAAGGAAATAGCAGGAACAGAGGCCCACTTCACAGGAACCTGTTACTACCTCTTCCACATCAGAGGTCCAACAACCTTTACCCCCCTGAAGGGCCCCTCTGTATTCCCTGATTTGGCACTTTTGCTATGAATGAGCAAGACAGCCTCAAGGAAGGGGCAAAGAGAACACAGTTTATGTTCTGCAAATTCACCAGTAATTTTTCATCTTAAAATCCAAAGTCTTTATGAAAGAACCAGTTTCTGGAGTCTAAATGGGAAGGTTAATTTTAATAATTTTACTGATAGGTTATTATACATGTTTTTAAGTGACAAAAAAGAATTCTGGTGAGTATATTACACTTTTCTTAAGGAATATTAATACTTCTTTCTTTTCAAAATTAATTAATTTAAACTCTTAGAATTTAAAAAAATCCTAGAATTTAAAAAATTTCTAGAATTAAAAAAAACTCCTAGAATTTAAAAAATATCTCTTTGTGTTTTTCTGAATTAGCTCTATTTATCTGTATTTTTGATGTTCAGATACCATAGCAAGAAATGTATATGGAAAAAAAGTGGACATAAAACTGTCATAAGAGAAATCCCCTAAAGGAAAAAAGTGCAAGAATAGAGAAAGAATTTGAAGTGACAGGAGAAAGGCCTAATAATAATGAATGTAAGAAAATAGGGAATGGTTTGTCACATTTCAACACACAAGTAGTAGATATCATATTTACACACAACTTGTTTCAGTAAATTATTTCATGACCTTGGGCAAAGACTGTTTTAATCCTCTGTAGTGTATTTATTCCAGCATCTCTAAAACAGATGTCATTCCTCTGCCTCTGTAAACACTGCTCTCACCTATCTACAAAACAGAATTACCTAAGATTCTGGCAAGAGCTAAGCCAGGTTTGAGTCAGCTTTAGTCACTGTGCCATACTCCATTCCTGGCTACAGGTCTTCTGCTACTGTTTACTATCAAACCTGCAATATACTATAAAACATGCCAGAGCTCCCTCTTTCTCTCCAAAAAAATTCCAAGTTCCATGTCTTAAACACATTCATTCTGTTGGCAGTACTAGTCCAGCATACACAAGTTTCTGATTCTGAGACAACGAAAACATTCACTCCTGTAAAACAGAAAACTGTCCTAGGATAAGAAAAACTGACAGCCAGCAGTTTCAGAAATCAAAGACAAAAAAGCAAAGCCAACCCTATGCTGAGTTAATAAAAGCCTGTTTGTGTAGTTTTTTCATGTCAAGAGTTCTGTATTTTAAAAGAACATTAAAACTTTGTTGTTGGTAAAATGAAACTAAAAAACAAGGCACTTGATTTTCCTTTAGCCATAGCTCAAAGTTTACATTTTACTCTAAAGAATCATGCCTTGTTTTATCAATTTTTAAATACAAATTGGCATGAAATTACCATTTCTTCAGTTAGACAAAACCAGTTAGAAAAAACAGCTTAACAATAACAACAGATTTATCTGCCAAATGGATAACGGGAAGTTAAATGCCTGCTGTATCTCTTACACTACAGTACTGACAATGAAAGATACTTTCTCACCCCCTTAGAATAACCATTTTTGGGTACTCCATAAAACAGGAAAAAGCAGTGCTACTGCACATGGTGCAATCTAAGGTAATGTGACAAGCCAGCAGGCCAGAAGCCATCTGGCCTTGACAGAAAAATATAAAGAACCTTTTCTCTTCAGCCTAATGCAAAGCACAGCAATTATATTAATGTTACTATAACACATGAACAGGTAAGTAGCTTCCTCAGTGATGTGACAAATGTGGTGATCTAAAATTACAAATGTAGTCATGAACTCAATTACATTTCCAACAGTAGTATGACTACTAGAGAATATTGTGACTATAAAATGGGCTATACTGAAAATAGCCCATTTTATTGGCTGGTTATCCCAAACACAGAAAAGCTAAATATGTGCACAATATAATTTTGCAAATCTGCTAAGATCTATTTGTTTTCATGAAAGAATGCAAAGAAAAAAAATTAGGAAAAGGGTATAGATTCCTTGTAGCTGGATGATGACAGAATAAAGGCAGAGAGGAAATAAAACTGTGTATCACACACAGCTGACAGTGGTTAGAGAAACAAAATTATATATTGATGTTGCAGGGGTAATAGGAGGCAGGAAAAATACACCAAATATCCAAACTCTGCAAAGCCGGTGACAATGGAAGGGACCAGGCTGCATGTCCTCCACGTATATTATACATTACAACACAGGCTCTAGGCAGTCCCAGGTGGGACAATGTGCAGGGCCCATCCCTGGGACACAGAACAGCCATGGGCACCCAGGAGGAACCAGGCTCTGCTCTGCTCACTTCCTGCTCTCCTTGGGACGAAGGTCTCACCAACCTCCTCCTCATGCTCTCATTTTCTTCTTTACATGAACTGAAGGCTTCACCGCCCCACTTCTGCTCAGCTCCCAGGTTGCCATCTGGAGCAGGCAATTTCTCCTGGCATCAGTCAGCCCGTGCTCCTAATTGCTTCTTTTCCTAACCTGGGCTCTGCCTACAAACAAGCCCCTGTCTTCAAGTGGCCACACAGCACGGAGATGCTCCCACCTCTCCCTGAGGCTGTGTTCTCACACTTTGGAACACTGTAAGGCAGTCCCTTCCAGGGTGGCTGTCACTGGGTGAGTGACACAGCCCCTGCAGGCAGCTGGGACCACCAGCACAGCATATGGCCTGCTCCTCAGGACCCTGTGGCTGTCACTGCTGCTCTCAGAGTGCCCCACTCACCTGCACTGCCACTGCCAGGGCATTAGTGGGAAGCCCAAGTGAGAAGCACAAGGCAGCAGAGGCCCCATGCTGACCTGGAGGTGTCAGAGGAGATGCAGCTGACACGTCTCCTGCTCTACCTGTCACATCAGCAGGGTCACGGTGCTCATGTAGCTGTGCCTCACCCTGACAGAGCCGGCTGAGAGAGCCACATTGGGCTCCCAGCCTCCCCTGAGCTCCTCAGTTAACAGGGACAGGAAATGTTACCTTTTACTGCAGTAAGATAAAGCCAATTAGTTTCTGTCAGAGGGCTCTTACCTCTGGAATAGAAAGATTCTGAGATCCCATTGTTCTAACAAATACAGCCTTATTGGTTAATGTCCCCCGTTCTTTCCCCTTTTTTATCCCCCACCATACCTTCAGTTGCACATCCTCTAAAAGGATATACCCCAACTGGTAATTCTGCTCCAACCTGGGAAGTCACTATGTCTGATTTACTGGAAAGGCAAATGTGCAATGCATACATTCAGTAATCAGCAGTAAGAGTTTGCACAAGGGGACAACATTTAACAGGCATTTGCAAAACTGCTCTTTATGCCCTAACCATGTATCTGGAGTGAAAAACAAGGCCATGGAGAGGAAAAAGCAGAAATACTCTATGAGAAAAAAGGCTAAAAACAACTACTGCATAAGTAATGAATGCTAACCAGTTACAGTGGAGGGCTGCAGTAATGAAGAGGAAGAAAGGAAGTGCAGCTTAACTAGTTCAATTTGTTATCCTTCAGGATTTAACAGTATGTTAATCACAGTATGTTAATGACAGATAAATATTAAACACATTAAACAGCTAAAAAGCATTTAGTCCTCATGCAATGGTTAATATATATCAAGAATATATTTGGTTTTGAATTTATTTCTTTTGCAAGTTGCTATTAAATTCATATTAAATACCTAGTTCTACACATTTATACAGTAGAGTTTAGTGGTGTTTACTCCATTGTCATTGTATTGTCATTATTAAGAAGTTAACATTGACTAGCACTTATCTTATGCTTAAAATATTTGTACTTGATTTTTCAGTTTTCTAAAACAGAATTACCTAAGCTTAAATGTTCCTGTCAACCAACCTTCCACATATCCCATTAAGCACAAGAGGGTATATGGGTTCTATGGAAAAATTAGGGTGCAACTATGAAATTTAAAAACTTAACAAAATTACTTGGCACAACCATCTAAATGCATGTCAACAAACCATAAATCTGGCAGTGTTTTAGCTCCAACTGCTGAATTTTACAGAAATTATCATTAAAAATAACATCTACCAAGACAGGAGGCTTTATTCTGGAAAATTGCTTCCTCATTTTCCCAGACAGGATCTCTGACCTGGGCTTTCTCTAGCCTAGAGTACCAGTCAACAGGCATTTGCTATCAATTGCAGCTGTTACCCCCACTTGGACCACCTTGAGAAATCTCCTTTCTGTTGTTTGACCATCAAAAATTCACTAGTGTCCTTTCTCATCCTCTGTGCACGTGAAGCACAGCTATAACATAACTTTGCACTTATTTCACAAAAAAAGTAATTTTTAAGGGTTTCAAGATCATTTCTACACATTTTCACAAGAAATGAAGAGCAAAAAGTAAACAAAAACATTATAAATCAATCATCCACAAGTATTTTACCCTGTCAGGTTCTCAGTTGTCATCAGATTTTGCAAGGCCCATTTTGAGACCTCTACTTCTTGCTGCTTTACTCTTGCTAACTTCTCAACGTAAAACAATGACCTTTACTTCAGTCAGCAGTCCTTCTGATTCTATCAAACCAATGATTCCTTCTGACTGCCAGAAGAAAACTAACCTCTATTTTAAGGACTTTGTACTACAGTGTTTAAAAAAACCAACCAACCAAAACAAACAGAAACCCCCAAAACTGCACAGTATTATTTTTTACCTCTTATATCGAGCTGAAGTATTCCTTAAGGCTGCTGACAAATTTTTTTACTGGTCCTACGTTATATGGCAAACAAGGACATAAACAGAACAAAAGGCTTTCTGGGTCTTCTTTATAAGTAGGGGTTTTTTTATTGCTTGGTTGTTGCCAACTATCTCCAGCAATAGCCCAAAAGATAAAGACAGAATCTTGACAGATGCAAAAGGAACAAGTTTATCTGAAGTGTGATACAAAAGACAAGGTTTCCTATCAAGTTACACATTTTTGAGGGGTGGTACCACAATGAAAGTACTCACTGCACCTCAATTACTCACACTCTAAAAGAGGATATATCCCAACAGGCAATGCCCCAACCTGTGAAGTCAGTACATCCAATTTTCTTTTACTTTTGTGCTTCAGAAATGTATGTAGGAATTGAATGTCTCAGATTAATAATACTGTTATCTTTGTCCTCCATGGCCTCTTTTAAAATAAAGAAACCTGTGTCTTCCTCCAGTGTTACCCACCCTCCTCAGGCCTGTACAGGACAGCTACTCCTGGCCCTGAGGTTCACTCAAGGAGGTTTTAAACACTGTATCTTGAACATGGGCTGATGTGAAAACATTTTTAACAATCAAAGTGCTAAATTTAAAGTTCTTTCTCAAGTTGGAACTTATTGTTTCCTTTTATTGCTAGCAGTAATTTTGTTCTTATTTATGTTTGATCTCTTTCAAAAGACCTTAAGAATAATGGCCTTCTTAACACCATCTCCTGAGAAATCTCTTTTCTGTTGATACAGAAGACCAAAGCTTTTTCTTTTGCTGCCAATGTGATTATAGAAGTAGCTCTTGTCATCCTTAATGTCTCTTGCTAAACACATCTAATTCTGAGCCTTGGTTTTCTAAGTAGCTCTCTATAAATCTGTGTTACTCTTTTATAGCTGTTCTTAGTAAACTAACTAATTTTCTTTTCTACATAAAACCAGTGGGGAGTTCATGATTCAGTCAAGTTAGTCTTTAATAATCTTCCTCTGCTATCCTTCTAGCACACATGGATAATTTTGAATTACACTGTTAATGTCATCTGTTTGAAAGCAGGTCACCTTATTTTCTGCTTTCCTTCAACTGTCCCCCAGGAGATTTTGAAGTTTCATATATCTGCCTTCTTAAAAGCCCTTGTTTCTCTGTTCCTCTAGCAGTTCTCACCCAACCCAACATCCTCAGTGCTGGATTTTCTGGATCAGATTGAAGGCTGTTTGAATTATTTCCATTTTTGCACTGTCCCTATCAATAAACAAATACTTGTCAGTTAACAAACCTGATGAATTCTAAGCCTTTCCTGAGCATCTGCTAATTTTTGTGTCCCCCCTCCCTATAATGCCTCCTTATTTAAACTTCACAATCTACCTAACCTCAAATTCTGCATCAGTATAAATCCATTTAATAAAAACTTCTCACCAGACTACTGATTTCATGATCCTTTGTAAATTATCAAAATGCAAAAATTTTCTCCTTGTGATTTTCTTGTTACATTTTTTGACATTTATAGAGTAGTTCAGGTTGTGGGCATTTTGCTCATGTTCTCCTTTAACCTCCATTTAAAGATTTTACCCTAAGCCAGTCAGCATATATTAAAAACTGAAACCTCTTATTCAGTGGTCCATATCATGTGCTAGTGGTTCTCACCCACAGACCCACCCAGCATATTTGGCCAATAATTTTATGCATATCAGAAAAAAAGAGAACTTGTTTAAACATATACAAATTCCACAAAATGCAGTCTACTAGAATAGCACATGAAAGAAAGCAATTAGTTGGGATCTTAATAAATTAAAACAGCAACCCCACTAGAAATATTATGTCATTAGCAGAAATCATTTTTTCAAGTGAAAATAATCATGACAGAACCATTTAAGAATACAGACAAGAAACAATATTCATCAGGAAGTTTTCTTGATTATTCAAATAATTAACAAGATTGAGAGTTCTGTATCTGAATTTATACGACCTAGAAACAGAAAATTAGAGTGACATTAATCCAGTAGATAGTCCTAAAGGATGTCCTCACTAGATGTGGATATTTACATGCATGCAGGACCTATTCCAGTGCACTCTGAGAAGTTTAAAGATTAAGGATATGAAAGCTGCTCTCATTATCACTGACGTATGTGGCCAACAATGAGTCTGTTTTACAATTCTGAATATTGTCACCAGGGCCTACTTGTTGCACATGCAAAACAGACTACAGGACCAAAGCACAGAGTTGAAAGCATCCCAAATTCCCTGAGCAGCATCACAAATGAGCAGCTTCCACAGTGAAAGGAGCAATCAGTAGGGATGGCAAAGCCCAGGGAAGATAGACAAGAGTTGTGACACTTTCCCTCCCATTCCAAACTTTTGAGTTCTGTGGTTCAGATAGATATTTGAATGGAATTACCCAACCTTCTTTCTCAAGTGATCGACTTTCTTATGCCATTGTTTTCCTTCAGGTGGATGGAAGGTTCTCCTGGCTAACATTTAGTTTCTCTTCTTAAAACAGGTAACAATTTACTGGTTACATGTAACTACACTGTTATTTCTCTTTTTAAGCTGAAATACCACAGTGTGTGTCAATTTAAAGCCTATATTGTACTTAAGGACAGTAAACAAGAAACCTCAAGATCAATGTTTCATCATAGAATCATGTAAAAAAAGAGCAAAAAGAACAGAAAGAAAAAAAATCCCACTACATCACACTCTGAAAAATAAAGACAGGATCTATAATGAAGATCATATTATAAAAGTGGAACCTAAATTTATTTTTGTAGTAAATAAATTGGTTTTAGTAAAAATATTGCATGTAGAATGGATCAAGGAAAAAAATCTCTAAAACTAACTTTGAAACAAGGATGCTTTTCAAAACTATTTCTGAATCTAGGAATTAAAATAGTTGCTTATACACATTTCTGAGCCTAAACAATAGACTCTCTCCATAAAGGCAACAGCTAGTGAAAGGGAAAGTCAAGAGGGAAAGTCAGCTGGGTGCTTTTAGAAATTTTGTTTTCTTAAGCAAAGTCTTCTGGCACCATAATAGTTCCCAAAAATACATATACATAGCATGATAAAGTAAGGCCATCAGGAATGTCTCCAGCCATTGCTTGGGGCCAAGCAGAGAACAGCTTTGCAAAATAGACCTGAGAAAAAGATCTTCATAAAGCAGTAAGAGCAAACAATAATGGAAGAGAAATGGAAGGGAAAAAAAAGAGGCAACTGATTTTTTTATCTATTTTTACTCCAGCTTTGTGCCCTACTGCAATGAAAGACTGATGAAGTATTTCAGTCAAAATCAGTGCTCAGACCTATTCTTTTTCCTGAGGTATGGTCTTGAGTGTGGAACTTTGCTCAAGATCCCTTTTCAGTCTGAACTGACTTGTTCTGGTTCATTGCATTCTCCACTATAATTGAACTATGAAGTGAAGGGCTACTATTGCATGTGAAATTAATAAAGGTAAAAGAAGGTTAAAGAAAGAAAAGGAAGGAAAACTGCTCCAGATGGCCTACCAGAGCTGCAGACAAAATACATGGTAATGCTTATAAAATTAAAGTAAGAATGAACTGACTGCGTGTACAATAATAGTAAAACAATTTCGCCTATTCCAGCCCAGGAACCTCACAACAAGAGGCTTCAATACACAAATTGCAACTCAAGAGCCAGGTGTGTGTTTATGAGCTCTGGGCCCTTGAAATATGATAAATTCACCATGGGAAATAAAGAAAACTAGCTTTGGAGTAAGTTTGCTTTTATCTTCCAGCACTCATAAGCCAGCAGTACCAAACCTTCCCTTCTCCCTCTCTCCTCCTCTCACCTCCCCTGGCAATTCATCAGCCTTTTTGGACCATTTCAATGCTCTACAAAGTTGGGTCTCGACTCGTAGTCAAGTGAAGTCTCTGCACACCGGATCTGCAGGAGCACCTGTTCCAGCAAACATCACCCAGTGATGTGCAACTTTGTGAGGATTTTTCAGCAGATAACAAGCACCAATGAAAATATTTCTCCTGTCCCCTCAGTAAAAGAAGGATGGGCTCCTACTCAATTTATGACACAAATAAAGGTTTGGGGGAAATGAAGTGTCTGGGATCCTTTGTTACCATGGTGACCACCCCCTTTGGAAGGCCAACTGATTTCAGTCTGTTGACAGACTGATTTGTAACTTAGTTTCAGAGAAGTGTGGTGTTCATCATATTTTGACTGAAACAACTCATTTTTAGTTTTGCCTTTTGCCTTGTCTTTGGCTTACAGAACAACATGGCTAAACCATGAGAAAATCTGTTGATGTTATTTACTGTTCTGAAGCCTCTGACACTAGTGAACAAAGAGGAATGCTGTTCAGCACCAAAAATGTCTTCACTGGTTAGCATGAAATGCCTTATCACTTGGCCCCACAGGACCAAGGGGGAGGCAGTTTTAGATGCATTGTGCATTACAGTCTGTCTGCAGTGAAAGAATCTGCATCTTAGCTTCAAGTGCTCAGCCAGAATGTAGAGTTCACAAGTTCATCTACAGATAATAATTGGAAGCTGTGTGCTCAGGACATTATCCCATGCAGGAGAGAAAACAAGGAAGGCTAAAAATCATTTTTATTCAACTAAGCAGCATCTGAAATTTACAGCTGCTTCCTTAACAGAGTAACACCTGGTGCACAGGGACAGCACACTGCAGCACGTCTGACAGGATACCACAGGCTGCAGAGAGGGCTCCCCAGCTGGGGCAGTACCAAGCCTGGCACTCAAAGGACTCCAGGAACAGCAGGAGTTTAAATATTTTAAGGCAGCAAAAGCAACTGCTGTTACCAAGAGAAGTCCTGCTTTCCTCTAGTCCCAAAGACTCCACCCATGATACTCTGAGCTTTTATGGCAGCATGGCTTTTTGTGTAGCTGCAGTTTCATCTGGATGCCATGGCTGAAATAAAGTCTAAAGCAAAAGAGCTCATCATGTGGCTATGGAGGTATGACAAGGAGGAGGGGCTAAAATAGGAGAGATGGTTACAGATTTGTTTTGGTGCCAGTGTTAAGCCAAAGCCCTCCTACCTCCCCCAAATGTGTTTCCAGGTTTGCAGCCATAATTGGATATTTAATACGTGAGCTTTTATGGCATTTGAGTGTTAAAAGAAATTGCTACCAGGACTTCCAAATATTTTGTGCAATATGAATTACTTTTTCTTAGTTTTCTATTTATGCCACAGTATCATAATTTTGTTTTCTTTGACATTTATTAATGGGAACATTATATTAAAGCAATGCAATCATCAAGAACTCTGAAGTTTGTCAAGTGCTATTGCTGATTCCTCAAGCTGGTCATCTGTTTCTCTTTCAGATACTGCAGTCAACATTCTGGAAAGTATTACAGTGCCAAATAAAGAAGATTCATTCTGTGCAGTATTGCACAGCAGAAGATCATACCTGAACGACTTAACAGGTGCTTGGCCACCACCAACCAGCTGTAGCTAAAATACCTTGTTAAAACTATAAAGTAGCAAGCAAACTCTACATATTAGCATGCAGATTTCTGAGATTTATTATTTTAGGTGTTGATTGGTTTTGGTTGGAAGCCAGACTTCTCACAAGACTTTGCAAGGTTCAATAAGTCTCACTGGAAAAGAACTTTTGGATTCAGAACCAAGGCTAGATAACACGTACACCAAAGAACAGTTACTAGCCCAGTGTCTGTGGATCTCAGGGCAATATGGGAAGGCAATACTAATGTTTCTGTTCTGTCACTCCAAAACTGGAAGTACCTGCCTTCACATTTTTTTACAGATTATAACTTCTTTCTCAATTTTTCAGGAGCAAAAGTCCCACAGACATTCATTTTGACATAAAATAGAAGCTTCCAAAATCAGAAATTTTTGCCAAGAACAGCAACAAATTGAGAGGAAGTTCAAATTATGCTGGAGTGAACACTATAAAAACCACATTGCTATCCAGACAAGAAAGCACAATATATCCATCACAACTATTCCATTTAGTAGAGCACTATCTTAAAGTGTACAGAGTATAATCGAGGAGGATTCTCAAATATAAAAGTAAATTCAGATTAAATATTTTGAAATCCCCACACAACTCAATTTTCAACAAGGCTAAAATATAGAAGCCAGCATTCAAAGTGTACCAAATTAACATTCAGAGATGCAAAGCAAGACTTCTCCTAAGAAGCCCTAAGGTTTTTTAAAACCAGGCAATAGATGGGAATGAAGCAGATAGATGCAGGGTGTCCAGAGAAGGGCACTAATATCCATCATTTAAAATAAGATCTGCTTCCACATACTCCTGAGCATGCCAATGCTCCAGCTTCATTGCACTTGAAAGTAAACCCTCCAGAAGAGGTAATTAGAACAGTAGCATGATATTTATCATGGAGATGCCATTCCGCAGCATGTGAGTTGCGTTTACTCTACACTAATACCGAGCATAAATTTAATCTTTTATTGATTTATAAATATTTCATACTATGTAAAATATTGTCAGATTATAATTCTCTCTCCATAAAATGGCAAGCAAATGTCCAGCCATCTGTTTGGCTAATGAGAACAATCACCCGAGCTACTTTTCAAGCATAACGCATCCCAGTTTGAAACTGCTTTCAGTGTAAGCACCTGTTCATACATATCAATTAAAATGATAATTACTCCATTAGTGAATATAATCAAAACAAAATAGTTATAGCTCTATTGTTTACCAATTAAGACTGCAGAGCTCGCTGGTGATATATTTCTGGGCTCATATTTTTTTCCTTACCCATTCTAAGACTGGATCGATTTCACACCAATTTAAGGCAATATGTTTCAATATTTGAGAACTTATATTTCTAAAGCAGCAAAACTACACATGGTCTCCTGAAAGGTGTCTCTCTTTATGACAGATCATGCTGACATACGTTCCCCAGAAAAAGTGAGGACACTTCTCCCTTCAAAGAGAGGGCGATTCTATGCAAGTTGAACAAGTGAATGATGGAGATACACGAGAATGGGAATTCTGCTCTTTGTACAGAGTTTTTACTACAGAGTAATTGTCAGACTCTTTTTTTTTATACTAATAATTATTAGCATTTAACAATGAACTCATTATACAAATTGGATTATGATGGCTTTTTATAGCAGACATGTTAAAGTGCACTTAACTTCAGCACAGAAAGTAACTCTCAGAAAGTTTATGTATCCTTTCCACAAAATGCAATGCTGCTGTTCACATGCAGTTCACACTTAGCCAGTTTTGCTCAAAATTCCTCTCAACATAGAAAAAATTCATCTGTGTATCATTTGCTATTTCTCAAAATCTTTCTGAAGTATGACTGTACTTAGGTGTGGGCCTGTGCTCCTGTGTGGTGACCAGACATTTTTTGGAGCATCTCATTGGTACAGCTCCCTTGCTACCTCCACCAGAGTGAATGCTGCTCTCTGTTTTTATGAGGATGCTGGAGATCTGCTGTGCCATTCCCAGCCCTGACAGCTACTGCGTTTCAAAGACTCCTGTTTGTTGAAAACCAAAAAATTTATCCTCCAACAGTCACAACCACCTGAGACATTCCTTATACCAGCTCTGTATGGGTACCCCCAAAAAGTCACTGGGCACGAATGCAGTGAAACCTTTTCACAGTAAAAACATATCCTTACTGACTTTATGCCCCTTTAGTTGTCTTCTATGCTGAAATCAAATCACACCTGCCAAATGCAACATCCTTCTCCAATACCTATTTCCTAAAGTGGGTTTGGGTATTGCTGGAAATACATTTCTTCCCCAGCTGAACCTACTTTAGTGTTGATAGAGGTAATTGATGTTGAGAATGTAATTGCTGTGAATAGGAATTCTAACTTCTAGATGAGTTTAATTTCATTCACTTTAATGTACACGAAAAAGGGACCTCTTCAAAACAATACACTATATATGATAATAAAAATAAGTTTCTTCCTTGCCTGCATGCACCAAATTTAGCCTATTGACATAAGCAAGAATTGCATAAACAAATAAATGTAAATCCAGGTATTACACCCAAAATCACATTGTTGCATGAGCTTCCAGAGCAATGCTTGTGTATATGTAAGATATTCCCATGCTGAAACTTCTTTTTCATGCACACTGGAAAATACAAGCTGTTCATTCCCTCTAACAAGCTGAGAAGCAGCTTCCATGAAACAGACCTCTGATTCCCATTGTGTCCCTTGTAAACTTCCTCCAAGCCCATGTTCTTCCTCCCTTCTTAGGCTCCAACCCCATCAGCATACAAGTCAGTACTGGAACTGAATTCAAGGGGCCTCATTCCACAAAAGTTAAATGACTTAACACATGAGGTGACTTCTCTGACAACTGTGGCTACAGCAAATTTATGCTGGAATATCAGGAAAGTTTGCTACTCACATCTGCTCTTGTCTTTGTTACCAAATGGAACTCGGTACATCTATCAAGAAAACTATTTCCTATTTTATGGCTAAACAGTCATCTTTTCCTCCAGGGAAATTCACCTCAAGAATTATGATGCAAAAAGAACATTTCTATTTCGTGTACAGTGCTGTAACGAGCACCACTGTAAAAGATAACACACTTTGCCTATAGATACTTTTCCAGAGGTCACTGAAACGTAGATGTTTGGTACAATGGATACTAAATATTTTTCTTCCTCCTTTTATTCACACAATCCATCAAAAGTTGACATCAATAAACATGACTATATTAACCAATTGCAATGCTTTCCAATGCTTTCCAAAATAGGAGAGGCACCTGGAAACTGACAGTGATTTTAAAATTAGTTTTGACTGAGATAAATTCTGACATGGCTTCCACCATATATATAATTCTCTAAAGACTCTGATAGACAGAACCCATTTTATGTCCTCAGAGCACCAAGTGCACCCTGTCATGTTGAAAGATTTGTCAGCCTGAAGTCACCCTGAGCCATCATAACAGAAAAAAAAAAAAGCAATTGTCTAGAGTACAAGAAACCTGGAATGAAATAAAATTGATTTTTAAAATGGATCATATGTACTTAGTGACTTTTACTTCAAGAATCAAAAATGTTCCCTACTTTCCTTCCACATAAATAATTATTCTCTGATAACATAACCATGGGAATAAACTACCTTTTTGCACAAAGTTATCATTAAAAATGCAACAGGTAAGTGTGGTCATATAAAAGAAAACATTTCCTTGCTCTAGACTTAACATTTAAATTGTCACTTTTTTGTGCAAGTCTTACAGAAACCATAATATTTTATTGCAAAGCATTCATACCTACTTTAAATCCATAGAGGAGCATGAAAAATTTCAATGTGGTTTCACTGATTTTTCTGTCCATTCCTCCTATTTCAACTTGCATTTCCACTTTCCTGGTTGTCCATAGATTTGGTAATTGCCTTTTAATCTACCACATGAACTATATACTCGACATTCCATTTTTACTGATTCCTGGTCTTCCTGTAGCTATCTCATTTCTGTGAAATTTCAGATCAGCTTTCATTTGAAGGCAGCACAGGTAACATTGAATTGCATTAATGAAATTAATTAATTATTTCTGAAACTCACACAAAGAAAACATATCTGTCGGGGTCCTAGCACTCAGTGAGCATACTGAAAACTTCATCATCAGCTTCAAAGTACTTTGGATTTTCTCCAAAGTATCAACATCATTTTGAGCTTAACATGTCAAATATTTTTATAGCCATTTGAGAAAGCTTCATCCTGATAAGAATTTGTAAAAAAAAGCCTTATTTTACAATAAAATAAAAAGAATATTACATGGAAAATTCAGCTTTATTATTGAGAAGTATAAAATAAAAACTTTATTAACATTATTTGGCAGTTCATAAATAAACTGACAACACAGGTTGAAAAATTTTTTTTTGTTTTTCCCACTTGCAGACAAGGGCTGAGGTGCATTGTCCTAAAACAGCCAATATGGATAAATTAAAGGACTGGCAGTGATGGATAACACCAAATCACCCAGAACTTACTTTCTGATAGTGTTTCTTCCACTGAGTTAAGCATTCCTAACCAGAACACATCCCTGGTATTTAAATGGCCACATCTTCCTGCTCCCACTGGAGCCCTTCTACCTGCAGCTGGGCTGCTCGCATACACTGAGTAACAGAAGAGAGGGGAAGAGCAGACAGGAGAAAGGAACCAGCCTTGGTGCTTTCCTCCTTCCTCAGATTTACAGCTTCGGAAGTAAAAGAACAGAAAACATTATTTGTAACCTCACAGTCAACACAAATCCTTCCTTGGGACTTTCCAAGACCACAGCTCCCTGTGATAGCTCCTACTGTGAGAGGGAAGCAGAAGGTCCACACTGCACCCTCTCAGGGAGCCCAGCGAGAATGACAGCAGCGTTTTACACTGGCCTTGAGGCTTCTCCTCTACTCTGCTACATCCCTCACAGCCCTCTCCAAGTCTGCTTGGGTCTCTGTGGCTCTCAGCCATTGCTTGAGCTCTTCATGCAGCTACATCCAAGAAGTACAACTTGCTGCAACCTCATCCTTCTTTCTATTCTTCCAGAGGGACTTGCCTGCTTCCTTTCTAAGAATTCACTGAGGCCATGATGTTGCCCTTCTTTCTGAGATTTACCTTTAACTCCTTTCTGACTAGAACTTCACCGTGTTCAATTTGCTGTTTGTCAATTAACAGCCCACCTAGATTGATGTAATGTGTATCAACAGCATAGCCTGGTGCCCACCTACTCATCACCGAGTGTAAACAACATAGCTTTGTATCGTTGCCTACACTGGGATGAGTCAAGTCCTCTGCAAGGAAACAGTATGGAGACTGTTTTGGGAAACAGTCTATCACCACATGGAGTTCAGAAAGGAACAGCTGGCAAGAGGAAATCCCAAATGTCCCTTCTACTCCTCACTCGCTTCCCAGAGAACCTAGACAGACCCAACTACTTCAACTGCTTAAGCTCAGGATTGCTGCACATTCACTGCAGAGACAAAACATCACAAATAATAAATTGCTGTCTTGCTATTTTGGCTTTCCTGTCATACTCGTGCTCAGTGTTTTCAGACGGAGGTAAGGAAATCAATCTCAGGTCCCATGTGTAATGGACAAGTTCAGAAGTACTCCAAACCAGATGTTTTAGCTGTATATACATGTACTCAGCAGCAGATCCCTAAAAAAGTAGAAAACTAAGAGCCATATCAAATGCCTGGGGGCTGCTCAGGAACTATGTCCTGAAAACATGAACAAAAGTCCTTTCCACAAATCTTGTTTCAGAGAAAATAAAAATATGCTATAGACAAAAAATAACTGAAACACCAAGTACCATTTTGTGTGTTTTTATGAATAATAAACAAAGCAATTAATTTCTCAGAAAATAAAACTCTGCTGCAACCCTTATGCATATGTTCTAGCAGTGTGTTTTACTGAATTCCACAAATGTAATTAAGTGTGTCATTCATTTGTTCTCCATTATGGTATTGCAGTCAAACATAAACAGCTTTCAGACTTCATTTGCAAGAAAGATACTTTGAGCCAAGAAATTTGCTAACTTCAGAGCAATAGCTTGAGAGGTCTTCACAGGCATTTAACTTTTCTTCCATGTATTTACAGAGCTCTACATGTGCACATATGTAGGTAAGTACCAATTTACCATGGCACTAACATAGAATAGGTTGACAGATTCTTTCCCCCCACATACACTGCCTGATATACGATGCCTTCATGGCATGTTCCTCCTACTCCTGGTAGTTTGTAATATATTTAATCATGCCTCTGATTCAGCTGTGCTCAGTGGTTTCCATTTCATTTGTACAGTTGGAAAAAGTGTGCTGCTGGCAGTTACACAAAGGAGTCTGCCACAGTGAATGACTGAAACAGAGAGGAGGGGAAGGGCATGAGGAACTCGTGAGTAGAAATGGAGTACAGCATTTTAATTCTTGTGTTTTAATAAACAAGTCCCAAAATCCAGCCTATCGAGGAAAGTCCCTTTTATGTTACAAGTGATGTGGCTTGACTGTGGTAGAATTCAACCATCATCTGCCTGAAAAAGCCCATTTATAAATGAGGTGGTGATTGCAAACTAAATCCCTGGAAGAGTTTTTCATAAAGAAGACTATTGACAAGGCTGTAGTGAAAAAAGAATGGACTGTGAACAGAATTATCTGTCACAAGACACTCACTGCAAGGTTAAACTTCAACCTTGCACCGATGAGGCAAAAGATACTCTCGGTAGGCAATGGAAGAGAAGTTGTTTGAAAGTGGCACTGGGCCAGATCAGCTTCCTTTAGAAGACTGCAAGTAACTGCTGCTGCTTTCTGAAAGGATTAGTTACCAACACAGGACAGTTAGAACCTTTTGAGGGTCTCACCCTGATGTGCCAAAAGTCAGGATTTTCCCATCTCTTGCCTGTGCACTTCTGCTCAAGACCTCAGGAAAGCCCACTCTAAATTTTTTCTATTAGAAAAAGGTCTCCATCTCACACCAAGAATAAATCACTTAGAACAATTTAAATATGAGTCACCAGATAATTAAGGGATCACCCTTTCAGTATTCAGAGCATGCCCAAGATGAATTGGAAACGCTACCTCATTCCTCTTCACAGGCTGCTAACCAGAATTTCCAGAGCTCCTTTCCCAAGTTTATTTGAAGTCCTGCACCATGACCTGAAGCAATGTATATTCTGGAGTCTCCACAGACAGAGGGGTGAAAAGTTTTGCATGGTGGCCTCCTGAAGGAGGAGGCTACTACACAAGCACTCATCTGCTCCACAAGTACTCCAGCAGCCCATGTGATGCCCAGGAGTCTGTGAACCTGCTCAGAGATGCTCATTTCAGTGAGACATTCGGCCTTCAGCACAAGCTCAGTGACTCGCTCCCTTCTGTCCTTCACCTTCTGGAGAGGGGAATCACACAGTGCTCAGAAACAAAGAATTATATTCAAAAATCCCTGTCGAGCCCCACAGCTGCTACACATCTGTCTATCTATCTGCTATTACATCTTTAGCAGGACTAGAAAATTTTTAACCTTTAAGTAGGCTCTCAGTTATAAAATTAATAATGCATTTGCAACATGAAAAATCAACTTCTACAATTACAGTCTGTGCCTTTGGTTACAGCCTTCTTCCATCTGGATAATAAAGGCAGTGATTTCTGGGTTTTAAATTAAGTTTGGGGTTGTTGATTAAATATTTACTACTGCTAAAGCCCTACTTATTAAAATGTAGAAGATTTTAAGAAACAAAAGATCTCCTTTAATCTGTACCTATTTTTGTACTTCTCACACAGTGTGCAGTTTTTTAATTCTCAGGTTTAACCTAATTGCACATCGTAAGTGAAATGCTTGGACAAAATATTGCATAACTATTGGCCAGGGAAAAATCCTAAAATTTAGTCTCTTAATCTGAGAAAGCAAAATGTGATCTGAGAAATAAACTGAATGAGATTACATTGTGTTCAAAAAAAGGAAGTGAATACTATTGAAACAAGACTTGTCTGATTAGTAGTAACTCAACTGGTTTATTCAATTATCGCCATTTGGGGGCGGGGAATTGTATTTCAATATAATTTCATTTTTAGATTAATTTGGTATGGTCTTCCTTTATATTTTCCCCCACTAAATTTAACATGGATGTCATTACACATCATAACTGTAATTACAGGTTTCGGTGGAAAGATGACATAATTAGGTGTAATTATGCTCATTATGTAAACACAACACTATAAATTAAATATACAGAAAACCAACAAAGAAAAAATAAAATCACAAGGGAAAAAAAGAAATTTAACAAATCCATGAGGTAATAAACTCAAAAAGGAAACCGAAAAAGTAAAAAAAAACCCTGTCCACTAATGTAAATATCTCTTTTTACCCCATTTTGTGATTTCATTTTATTTTGTATAAGTTTTTCTTTTACTTCTTAAAATGCTTGCAAGGATAGGACCAAATCAAACATCTTACAGCCCTTAGATTAAAAGCACTTAGAATACGAATCCCTCTCCTTTCCCAAATGGAAGCCTTTTTATTAACCAGCACACTTCTCCTTTAGCCATTACACTTTATCCTCTCTTACTGCACTGCAGTCTGTACACCCAGCCTCCTATATTTGCTATAATCATTCAGGTTCAGGTTGACTGTGGAAGCAAATGAAGTTGTCTGGCTTCACACAAGAGACACCAAGAGCTTAAAGTTAGTCCCTCTGTAAGTGGCAATAATACTTCTGAGGTAAATCATACAGAAAACTCTGACAAAATTAGGGGGCATTCGGAGACACTCCTCTGTACCCAGATGGAGTTTGGTCAGGCTCAGAGAATCTGGTCTAGAAGTCACAGGAACATGCTGGCTCTGCACTGGGTCATTTAGTACTTTACCACTGTGATCAGATATTTGCAAAAGAAGTTTGGGTTTGCTCTTCAATGTCTCTTCCCAGCAGTGACTGGAAGGCATGAGCAGGTTTTATCTCTCATTGCTGACATACTTAATCAAACAAGCAAAGGGGGGATAGATTCTCAAGGGTTACTCGTTTAAAATTTGGGTAACTCTCAGTTCCTAAACCTACTGCTCTATTCTGTTCCTAACCTACAGGTCTTAAAAACTGCAAGAACTATTTTTTAAAAGCTTAGCCATTCACATTTATGGGAGCTTAGCTAACTGTGAAAGTACCATTTGATTTACTGGCTGAACTTTTGCAAGGTGAGATGAAGGATTTTTTCCTGTCTGTGTCTACAGGAGATGCCAAACACTCTCCACCTCTCAGGAATTACAGGTGGTGAGATGCTCAGTCTTCATGCAGTAGCTTCAGTAGCAGCAGGGGCTGCTCACTATATTCCTGCAGGTGACTGATCCTGAAGTCTTTCCTGGAAGATTCAGCCTATCATGCTTGTGAATTTTCTGCTGTTAGCACTGGTAGAAGTTTCAGACACCTAGATATTATTATATTCTCTATCTTTTAAATAAACAAAAGCTGTACCCCATAAAAAATTAATTACACAAACATTTTATAACTGTTCTTCGGGACTCTGAGGCAGAAGCCAAGGCCTATAGGTAACATTTGCTTCCAAGACCAAAATGTGCAAGTTATGATTTTGTGGCAGCATATGGGAGGCTGTTGGTAAAGTAGCAGATGCATGTTAAAAATCCAATATGGGCTGAAAGAAAACATTTGTTATTTCCCATAGAATAATTCATGATATGTTCACAGCCAGAATACCCACAGAGCTCTACTCACCAAGGAAATGGGAACCACTTTCATACTGTGGGCCCATACTACACAAATCATAGAAGGCAAAACCTAGAATGGCTGTTGTTCAAGTGTATCTTGATGTCTCTGACAGACTTTTTGTCTTGTAGGACAAAATATAAGTAATCAGTCACGCCTTTTGTTCTTATTACACTACACAAAAGAAGCAGCTTTACCAGCTCCTTGTGTTACAAGCACATTTCATCAAGTGCTCTTTTGCACAGTATAATGCTGAACTTGGATCTCTGAAAATTGTATATACTAAAGAGATGACGTTCTTGCCTGAAAGAAGACTTTACCCTTCCTTGTACCCATGCACAAAGTCTGAACAAATAAAAAATAAAAGCTTTGTTCAGAAAAAAAACCAAAAATGTTAGCAGATAAAAGCCTAGCCACACATTCTAGAAGCCAGCTGATATTTAAGGCCTGGTCTGAACTCAGATTTAATAGAAATAACAGTTGACCACTTAGTCATACCCATAAAAACTTGTATGGATACTCTTAATTTCAATTAAACCATACATAATAATTCATGCTAAAATCCACCCAATCAAACCCATACACATTTTATATTTCAAAAAGGCTTGGGCAGTAAACTTGTGGTGCTTGTCCAGTTAAGCAAAAACCACCAAGATCACTGTGATTCTGCTCTGCCTGAGCTGAAAGAGCTATTAGGTTGCTGAGTAAACAGTTCCCCTATTCCTCCTACCTGCACACTTGTTTCCTGTACTTATTCTCAGCTTTATTTCTTCTTTCATGCCAGCACCCACACTTGAATCAGCCCACCCACTTCTCATCTGCCAAGCAATCAGCCGTCGCTTCTTAAATCTTACAGCTCTTTGGCAAAGACTCCCAACACTGTTCTCCAAGGACACACTCATCCTTCCTTCCCTCTTTGAACACTGAGCCAGTGTCATGGATGTATTTACAAATGCTGCAGGAGAAACCTCAGAGCAGCTCAAATGGAATAGAACCATGTCCATGGAAAAGTGAAAAATTAATGGGAACATGCAGTGTTGCCTAAAGAGTGCCATCATTTTTTGTACTCATATTCCTCCTCACAGAGCCAACCCCAGCTGGGGATTTATTTTGTGCATAATATGGAGCAAGACAGACAGGAGAATAAAATTACATTTGAAAAAGGAAGATGATTTCGAAGTCAGGACACATGAGTTGTGCACCTGATGCTACACCTAACATTGCTATCTGCCGTTGGTGGAAAGTATCAATTTAGCTGACATCACCTTCTTAGGGTACATTCATTCCATCAAAAGATTTCTAAGAAGAGAGAAGAAAATACCCAGACTCTGACTCCTCAGAATTTTTAACCAAGGCTTATAAACAAAAGGATACCTTGGAAGAAGGAAAAGGAGAGAGTGAGAACCAGACAGAAAAGAGCTCAGCAGTGGCAGGTACCTCTTCTACTGTGATTTCTGAGAAACACGAAAATGTGAGGTCCTTATCTTCGGAAGGGTGC
Source organism: Dicaeum eximium (assembly GCA_013396995.1). Taxonomy (NCBI): domain Eukaryota; kingdom Metazoa; phylum Chordata; class Aves; order Passeriformes; family Dicaeidae; genus Dicaeum; species Dicaeum eximium. Next base: position 1,803,742 of record VWZP01001285.1, read on the forward strand.
TGGAATCATTCTGCAAAGTCAAAAAAACTCTTGTCTCCAGTTAAGCAGACAGTATACCAGATGTCCTACACAAAAAGTGAAGGTGAACATTTGCAATCAATTACAACAATCACGCACCTCATCTTGTGTGCTAATTTAAAGTCTCAGGGGCCAGCCAGAAATTTTTAAAGACACATCACACACCAATAGCACTATGTAAGCAACAGTTCAGCAACAAAAGAGTTTGATAGGTACCAGAGCAATTAATTGAGTTATTGATGGTTAGCAATTCATAAATCTCTTGTTGATAAGATTACCATACCAATCATGCTACTTTTACTTAAACTCACCTTCCACAGGCCATCTAGTGAACTCAATTAGCACAATCATGGACAACTCAAAATACTGGAATTACTTTATACAAGTGTTCCTTTTAACAAATGGTTATTTTTCAAGAGGCCTTTGTCTTCTGAGTCTCTCAAGTAACAAAGTCTGCTCTGCAGCTGACTTTCTGAGAAAGTCACAGAGAGAAACTGAGACGATGCCACACATGCAATTAAAGGTGACAATATTTCTATAAATTCTCCTGATAAAATAGATGGCATTCTCCATCAAAGCAAACCAGGAAGTAGTTCATGGCATGTCCTATTCCCACTGTACAAGATGCTCAGAGCTTTTCTCTCCCCATCACGTCATTCAGTTTAACTTAATGATTTGAAAGTAATTAAATCCAATAAACCATGACAGATTAAATAAAAACTAATCAAAGTAAATAAATTACTGTTTTCACACATGGCCTTTGCTTGGGCAACAGAACAAAAGGAAGTAGATGATGACAGTGAACAAAAGTGAATAAATAAGAGAAAAGAAAACATTAGTGTTTGAGACACATTATAACTCATTAACTTTTATGTCTGTTCTGCTGTAAAAAATACTCTGTATCAGCTAACAAGACAATCTAATGAGACCTATCAGGGGACTGTTATAACAAGATTAGGAGAGGGACCAGCGGCAAGGCTGTTTCTGCACAATGGAGAAAAGGATTTGTATTTAATTAACAGCATTTATCTCAGCAGTCCATTCCTAAGGAATAGTCTGATAAAGGCAATCAGTCTCTTGACCCAATTGGTCGTTTAACCTCACAGATAGTTTTAAAAGAATAAATCTGGGATAACCCTTTATTGATTACTGTTGATTACTATCTGTTGAAGATATTTGTTGGAACTAGCATTTGGTTGACACTGACATGAAAGTAAGTTGGATTTAGCCTTTTCCACTGTGCTCCCAAATAATCCTTACCAAAAGACATGCACACAGATACAGGCAGTGTGTGCACATGTATAGCTCAAGGTATAAGCACAATGGACCAAAGACTTTAGGATTTTTCCAGAATCCAAGCCCCAGCAATCACAGCATGTTCTTGACTGAGTGAAGAAAACTAACACCCTCCCTGTTGAATGGCTCCCATGAGGCACAAGGATTAACTGCTAAAATCTAAGGATTGCTGCCTGAGTGCTAGCAATGAAAATAATTCTTGTATTAATAAAATTAGGAGAATCCTGAGAAGCAAATGCTATAGAAGGATTAGCTTTAGTACTGAGGTTAAATGTCACAAGTTTCTGCCTTCCAGATCTGTATTTGAATGATACTTCTTGTAATTCTTCACTATTATTTTTATTATTGCTCCCAGCAAAGACACTGGCAATTTCTTTAAAAATAGCTTCCCATGAAAGTACAAAATGAAAAATGTTGAAATATTTAAAGAACAAGTACCTACACACTTCTGAAGAGTTCCTGAACTTAAGCATTTAAAACACGCAGCATTCTGTACAGATGACTGATCTAAGAGTAAGAGAGATTATTGTACTGATCTCTAGCTACAACAGCAATAAAAATACAGTGAAGATAATTCTTTTATTCATATTTTTCAGAACAATTGAACTGACAAGCTCCAATGTGAACCTCAGGCTCTTAACAAACCAGAGCTGTCATCACGCAGGCAGAAAAAGTCTTGTTCCTCCTTCCAACCCACCTTGGGCAAAAATAAAAAATAACCTGCCAGTTACTCCAACACCAAAAAATGCCACAAATACAAAATCTTCCTTCTGCTTGTCTCTGATTGAACTTTCAGGTGCATCGTCACTTCCATTGTCATCTTATTTCTTAATTTACTTACAATAAATATAATTGAGCAGCTAATTGGCATTAAAGCTTTGTGATGACTCTGAAGCCTCTAAGCTTTTTTTTAAATATAGATAGTAAAAAACTATATAACTCTTACTGTCTATAACTTTCACTATTAACATTGCTGTCTAATTTTAGACTTCTGTAATATGGCTGACAAAACTGACAAACTTGGTGCAAGACACATGGCTATGACAGTTTCTTTTTAAGGCATGAACTTTCTAAAAGATCATTCCCTTAGTTTACTCCATGACCCTTTCAAGAATTCTGATTCTCTTCCCAAACTGGGAAATCGTTTCAAAATTGTCACTGCAAGGGACTGCTCAGTTGCAGCAGCATTTTGTATAAGCAGTTCAATAATCAGATTCTACTTTACTGTCGGAAAACAGGAGAAAATCTTGAGCTGCACAATTCAACAGTCACATGTACTTCCCTATGGCACACAGGATATATAAGGCTTCAGATAGCTTTTTTTTTTTTTTTTTTTTAAGTAAATTGTACCTGAAAGATTTTACAAATTACATGTGAAACTATGGAAGTCTCAGTAAAAGCCTTGGTTCCTTGGACCGGCAGCAATTGCTGACCACTCAAGGCAATGGCCCCTTACATCTGGCTGAGACCATACAGATAATATTCTCCATGTCTCATTTAGACAAAGGCATTCCCCACTTGGAAAAGGGCCTTACTGAAATCACAAACTCGGAGCCAACAACCCACTTCCCATCACCACCTCTGTGCCATTCCCTGCACACAGTGCAGCAGCAGCCAGGGGAGGCTCAGCCAGCCCTCCTGGCTCGGTGGCCCCGGGCTGCACAGGGCACATGAGGACACAGGAGCGGCTCCCCAGCTGGTGGTGGTTGTTTCCAGTGGGCTGCTCGCCATCAGCATTCCAAACAGATCCCTCCCCAGCACTTCCTAACGCGCTGTATTGATCAGTGGATGCCTGTATTCACTGGAGACCTGACTTCACTGCCTTTCATTAATTTAATTCTCTTAGCTCCAGCTAAGTGGCTTGACACCTTCTTATTACATAAAGCCAATCTTTTGCAGGCCTAATCTTATACAGTTTTGATCATTAACAACATGCTGTTCCGAAGAACTTTGAGTTCATTTGGAGGGACTCACTCAACCCCCACGTCAGTGAACACTGGCAATCTTACTAGGTTTTTTTTCTTGCTTTCAGCCTCTCCAAAGCAAAAAGAAAGTTGTTAGTCTTGAATAAATTGCACATTTCATTTAATGGAATCCAGCCTTATGGAGTACGGATTCTGAGAGTTTATTTCATCTCTCATAAAACCACTTTCAACGCATATGTTCTACAAGACTTGGCACTGTACTGCTGCAGACATGAAAGCTATTATTGTAACTGAACAATCAGATATCAGTAAAATACTGTCTGCTTTTCCTTAGAGCACCTAATGTTGTCACAGGCAGCCCTTCCCACTTTTTATTACAGCACTTGATAATTCTTCTGAATCCAGATACCCCTCTGATTAGAAGAAAGTGGACAGTACTAATGAAAAACTATTAGCTTAGCAGAAATTAAAGCTGGATCAGTTACTTAAATGTACTTAATAATGTTTTAGTATCTGTAAACCTAAAATAAGCCCTGTAATGATTTCAGTTTAGATTATTTAAAAAAAAAAAAGTTAGAAAAGAAAGGGAAAGGAATAAATGCTTCAAACTTCCATAGTAAACATGAAGTTAGCAAAAATAAATGTTGTGCACATATGCAATGCTGTTACATTGCACAATGCAGCCAATTCTCAATAAGAAGACAGTACTTGGTGGTTCTGAACTTATACTGCAGTCAAAGCTAATATGATGCACATACTACAGATTCACATTCACACGCGTGGATACACATAAAAAACAAACACTGACAATTTCATGTTTTATTATCACCAGAAGTGTGAACACATTTAGAGGCTTGGCATCTGTGAGTAATAAAACAAGAAAGAGAAACTCAAACAGTGTAATTGTGAGCAATTAGAACATACTGCACCTGTCACACTCGTTAGCTAAAGAGTACAAAAATCCTGTTACATGTTTCATGAACATACCAGACTTCTTGGATTCTTCCAGTGCACTGTGGATCTTGGAGGGTGACCAAACTAATCCTTCAGTTTCATGCTTTCATCATCTGAATAAATTATACCCTAAATCTTATCTTGCAAAATACCATTGTATTCTATTTCATTTATGATAAACAGAGGCATTTCCCTACTATAATCTTTCAGATCTTAAGGAAGGATCTTAATTCCCATTGAAGTTTGCCCATGGAAAGGGTTAGAAACCTCCTAACCTGTTGTGTCCTCAGAGGGCAGCCAGAAACTGGCATTGTAAATTTCCAGGTAAATTCAGAAGAAAATCTCCCAATAAGATAGATACCCCTTATTTTTCAAGAAAAGCTTGTTTTCTTCAAATTGCTCAAGACACTTCAGCAAAGTCAGTAGTTTTTATCATGCATTAGAATTTATGGCTTTCTACTGATGTTATGATGCCCATTGTGTACTTTCTGAAGGTAAATAGAACTTCAATAACTTTTTAAAAAGCCCTTGTGTCATTGAAACTGTGCAAAAATGTTAATTTGAATTTAACAGGAATTTGGTTTTGTTTTGTTACAAACACCTCTGTATTTAAAGTGACCATCGAGAGAGGATTATATTTTCATCATTCCTTTCCAGCAGAAACTTGCAAGACATTAATTCTGATTTTAATTTCATTGTATCTATCTTTAAAATTTATTCTAAGAGCATCTGCCTGATTTTTTTCATAGAACTTTATAGAAGTGACCATCATATTTCTTAAAGTAAAATAGGGGCATGAACACAATAAAAATACAGCTATGTAATGCATAAGGTCACATCACCAGCAAAACAAGGAACATCCATGTCAACCACTATTTCAATACATACAGAAAGAACCTCTATTTCACAAGTTGGTTTTGTCCTGATTTTTAATGCACTTTTGAATGTTTACTCCAATTCAGAGGTCACACAGCATTAGCAACTGTTTTTTAAAAGGCAAATCTATTCTCATGAATAAATGCTGCACAGGCAAGAAGACATACAAGGCCTGAGTAAGTCATTGGTGCATAGTGTTTACAAGTCTCCAGCGTTTATGGGATGTAATCACCCTTCAGGATGGAGATGCCCGCAAGCCTGAATTCCTCTCACTGCAGCAAGGGCACCTGCTCCTGCCGTAGTCAGCTCTGCTGGGCAGGATATGGGTTTCTAAAATGACCAGGGAAGAGAGACAAAAAGAAATCTGTGATCCAGCTCTCTGTGACCTTTCTTAGACTGCTGAGGTACAGTTATCCTCTCAACTTAATGATGAAGAAATACAGAATTTGCATTATGAAAATGTCATTCTAAATAGCAAGATTCACACCAAGAGAAAAGGAATCAATTATTCCATTTGACTAAAGTAGATGTCAGAAGCCGAAGTAATTACTCCTTAAATCAAGTACATCATTCCCCACACAAGATTTAATCTTTTAGACTGAACAAAGATTGCAAGTCTTGGCATATCTCACACATGTTTGTCATACTACTGCTGCTGCAAAAGAGAGAGTTAGTATCTCATTTGGTCTAGACAAACCAGCCCCAACATAGTTTTAGATTTTTTGTCTGGATCCTGCTGACCAGGAGAATCTGAACAGCTAACAAGAGAACACATTTCCAATGTACAGATATACTTTACCAACTCTGTCAGTTATCCTCCAATTTGTAAATAGTTGTTTATTTTGGCAATTCCCTTTAATTTAAAAATTGACCACAGTTCTCTCTAAACTAATATAAAAATCAATAGGAAAAAACACATGTAGATTAAACCAGTTTTCATGCTGCATGCAGTTTCTTAAACAAAATTAATTTAAAATCTTAAATAAAAGTAATTTTAAGCATTCTTACTGTGACCTGTTTCTTTCTTACTTTTTTTTTAATTTGACCATGCAGTAATAGTTTAACTTTGCAGTGTAAATGCAAGTTTCCAACACTGGAAAAAATAGACATACATTTCTCAAAACATCATTTGAGGTTGTGGTTTCTGTATTGCTCTTGCAGTCTACTGTTTCATTAATCAATCTCTACTACAGATCCAGTTCAGCGAATATGGATGCACAAGTTTACAGCAAATACCAACCATAAAGTAAAACTTATTTATGTATCTAACCTACAGGATGGTACATAGCATGCAAGGAAAACACGCAAATGGAGAACTCAGGGAAGTACTTTACCACTGCACATGACAATACACTTAAAACACATTTGATGACACTAAACAGACACCAGACAAGTAGGCATCACTTGAGCTGAGCAACTGATCTGCAGTCAAAAGATTATTCAAGCAATTTTACTTCCAGCAACATAAGCTGCAGGGTGCTGAGTCATGCACCTTTCTTCTCCCTTTCTCTAGAATAGTTATGATTCTAGACTTCAGGCTCTTCTGGCTGACAGGAACAAGTGAATGACATGTTAGATCCTGCCTGGATCTATCTTCTACATTGTCAAAAAATCCAGCCTTGTGGAACTCAGCAAGGGGCATTCCCTCCTCAGCATTAGACAAGTGCAGGACACAGTGTGATGATACAGACAAGTGCTACAGATGTAAAATATAAGCAGGGCATGAACTCTACACCAACTGCAACATGACTAATGCTCAGGTTCATCCAATTTTACCTGCATTTTCCTTTCTCCTTAAAAACAGCATTTACTCTCCTATACGTGCCCATGTTATAGCAATCAAACCAAGCACCTAGTAATTAACATAAAAACAAAACTAGAAGAGCAAGGTAGTAACAGACTCTGGGAATGCAGAATTGCCTACTGTCTAGTGTTTAAAATTTGCAACAGCGGTAAGAAACTCAGAGAGGGACTAATTAATCCTGCAAGTTGCCCTGCAGTATGAGCAGCCTTTAGCAGAAGGGAGTCACTGAAGTGGTCTCTGCATGTGTAGGAGCACATGCTGTGTTACTGAGCCAATGCAAATGAAGCTCTGTTAAATGACATGACTACTGGGGAAAGGCATAAGGGGTTAATTATAGTCAAGTGCACATGAAATATTTTGCTCTCCATGATTAGTAACCTGAAACTAATAGTGCAAGTAAAACTGTCACCTTCTTGTTAATGGCACATTACCATATCATTTATATTAGTTTTTCCCTTAGGAAATAATAAGCTTTCTACTATATGGGGGCTGTTAACAAGGGAATTCAGCAGAACTTAGAGGCTTATAATTCCTCTTTTATAAAATAATCACAGTAGAACTACAGTCATAAAGCCTTTCATTACATTCATGTGAGATCTTCCAGGAGGCTTACTCCTATGAGCAGCATGAAAGAACAAAGGTTAAATATTCTTCAGATATTACATTCTGCAGAGGGATCTGGACATATCTGAAGTGCCAGACAAAACAGTTTGGCCTATGACAAGTCTAAAAAGACTAATACCACAGACCTCCAAGAATCTGAACACTGCCAGCAACTCTCACTCCTTATCGGGCTGCTTCCTTGAGGTGGTGACAGAAAATTTCACCAATGCAAGTAATTCAAGGAAGATGTCAAATATTTCACACAAAGAATGCAAAATGAGAAAGATTGCTCCATTTTCATAATCCCAACACCCATATAATTTTGGTGTTTAAAAAAAAAAAAAAAAACAACACCACTTTGAATACCACTTTGGTTCAACAAGAACGTGTAAAGTTTGAACACAGCACACATGGTCCCAGTGATAGGAACCTGTTTGTGAAATGACCTATGGGCTTGCACACATTTACAAAAACACTAAACCCAGGTGTCCTGTCAGTGGTCTTATAACATATAAACAACCCTAAACCTAGTATTAGATAGCAGGTTATTAATGAATCTCATCACAAAATCCACACTGTGGATCTTGCAGTAGTAGCCTAGACCAGATAAAAAACTCATATCCTCTATCAAGTCCATGACCATAAATAAAACCCATTACCTCACCACCAGTGTTAAGTGTTACGTGGCTTTGAGGACCAGATTAGATGTTTCAAGACACCTCTGCAGACTTCACTGGCACACCTCATGTTCAAATTAATGGCAGCTACACAACATGCATCAGCAAACCAGTTTTCCCCCAACATTAAGTATAATGTAATTAAGTATAAAGACTCAGTTTTCCCCCAACATTAAGTATAATGAAATGTTAAAATTACAACCTCCTATCATATTTTAAAATTTGGTTAAAAGCCAGCACATATTGGATTTCATCTGTTCTCTCACTGAGAATCAGCCTCCAAGTGACAAAGCACCACGGTTTCATGCACCACGCTGAAGCACAACCCAAATAGACATATATTTTTTCTGCTTTTTTTCTGCCATGAAGCAATTCTGTTTTCTTACAGCAATACATCTGCAAGCTGTTCTTTCAATTGGCCGTATATTTTTGCTGCCCAGTAAGACCACAGTATGCCAAGCAGCTTTTTCTGCACCAGTCATGGCTACAACTGAATTACAGACTGGGAACAGTTGGGATTAAATGACATCCTAGAGACAGTATGTGCTATTGGAGCAAAATCTGTATTCCTTCCATATTAGCATACTATCAAGTACCTGCCTTCATAACAGTTGCACAGAATAACACACAGAACAAGATAAGGCCACCACAAAACTGAGTTGCCATAGTAGAAGAGAACTTTCACCTTTGTCTCTTTCTCCTTTTTAATGCTGACCTGCCACAGTAAAAATAGTGACAGAGACACAGGCTCAGAACCACAAACCTGCATGTAGAAAACTGTCCTCTAAAATATCACTGTAGCTGGAAAACACACCCAAGACTGAGTCCCCCTTTTCAGTTCCCAATTATCTATCAGTATTTAATGAAATCGTATTGCATTAAGGAATACCTCATAAAACAAGATGTTAAATAATACCCACACTTTATGAACAAAAACATTTAAATGTGTATCAGAAGGCTGGAGAAATTTATCTATTTGGTATTTCAATATCATGCCTACTCTGAGCAACAGATGTACAATGTTTTTGTACAAAGATTTAGGACTGCAACTTTACTAAAAAACCTTGTATAAGAACATGGACTAGCTCAAGGATTAATCACTAAACTGCATTTTAATATCCATTTTATGTTACTGAAGCCAAGAGTTAATAGATAATTTAAAAGGCTCTGAGTGATATATATTCAAGTTTGGTCATATTCACATCTTCAATTTTGTAAAAATCAACTATTATCTGATGTCGGCATAATTTCGTTCCATTAAGCAATCTGTGCAGAAAGTAATTCTGGGATTATGCATCTAATGAGAACAAAATAGGTCTTATCCTATCTGAGCTAAAAGGTACAGTGGAATGGCTCCGAATCTTCAATATAAAGACAATCTCCTTCTAAGACACTGCAATATCTCTTCCTTATAAATAATGGGAAATTGAAGCCCAAATTTTTCTTTCTGGTTTATTTAACTTCACACAAGGATTAAGCACTCTGGATATATCAATGAAACAGATATCTTTATACTTTTTTCACCAAAAAAATTGCTGTTTTCAAGGCTGACTTTAAAATCACAAAGAGTAACTATTCAGAAGTAAGACCAATTTTAAGTTGGGCTTAGGTCCACACAGACAGAGAGGATGCAGTCACAACAAAGACCATTTGCTCCTTCCTGGATTACAAAATCCAGCTGGAAGACTGGACCTGCATTTATTACATATTTAGAATAATATTAAAAGAATGAATGTGCCACTCTTTCAGGTATCAAGAAAAAATTACATAAAAACTTAAAATATGAGCAAGAACAAATTTATTATAATAAAAGCAAAATGTTAAAGACTGTTCTATTCCATATCACTGAAGTCCAGAAAGAGTAAGCCACATACAAATGAAGGCTGAAGCCCAAGTCTTGTATTATAAAGCGAGAATTGCAGAATTCTCTCCAGGTCCCACCATCCTCCCTCCTAATTAGAAAGCAACCTGAAGGAGACAGTGTTTCCTTCCTACCTACAGTAGCCCAAGATTAAATGGCAACTTCTTTGTTTATCTAAACCAACGTACCTGCCAGTTTTAGGCTTAGATTAGTAACTGAGTTCCACTACTACTGCATAAATTACAAGACAACTATATGAAACAGTTCTGCTCTATCGTTTCCCTTTAAAAAAAAAAAAGAAACCAAAACAAACAAAACACCAAAACCTATAAGCAACAAAGACCATCAGGCTTTAGAATACATTTCCGATAAAGTGATGTTGATGTGGAATTTAGGATTTTAAAAAGTACAAGAACTCGAACATTGCAAAATTAATAAAATAAGCTATGACCCTTGTGTTCTTGACAGAGAAAAACAGACCTAAGAATTAAGACAACAAGCAGTAATTACTGTTTGTATTTAAACAGTAAATGTATGTTTAAAACACATCAGTATATCAACAATGGAATGTCTCATAATGAGCCAACAGTCATGGAAATGCTTGTTCAGAGTAAGGATGCAAGAGGTTCACAGGGACAAGAAGCAAAAGCAAGTGTCTAAATTGTATTTTATTCAAAGTCCAACTGAAATATAAGTATCAAAAATGTTTTTGGAAAATACAGTAAACAAATAAGGGGTCACAGACAAGCTTTTCTATCCTGCTGAGATGCTGCAATAGCCTCTTCAAGCCACTCATACCATTTCTATTGGAGACATCAGTGACTGCACAACAGGCAAGCCTTCTCTACTACTACTACTTCTAGGAGGAATTTGGAGAGCAAAGATACCAGAAATACCTATTCAGAAAGGGATAAAATAATTAAATACTCCAAAAGAAGAGAAAAGCAACTGGTCTTCGGCAGCAACTTTCAAATAAGACTTAACTTTCAACATAGCTAATTCCTGATGGAGAAACTGTTTGATAATAACTGGAAACAGACAAAGGTGGAGAAAATACTGAAATTTCCCAAGCAAAGCTGCATACAAACAGTAATTATGGCTAATCCATCTGGTGTATTTCCTTGAGTTGGGTCAACAGAACTGATCCTGTTATAGTTATTGAAGAACTATAAAAAAATTTGCAAGTTTCTAGTTCTTAAAACTGATGAAGAGAATTCCACCCCAGAATATACTAAAACAGTCATCCTTGAGCAGATTGATGTGTAACAGGAGCTCCTGTATGATACATGGGAAAACAAACTTTTTGAAGAGATTCTTCTCACTTACCCTGTTAGAATTCCTGTTTTGTGTCCACTTGGGCATTTGCCAATAGCTCATCGCTTTTCTGCCCTCGTTTTGTTTACAAGGTTTGCAACAAAGGGTATGGATGTGAAAATACCGAGGTGAAGGAAAATCTCCCAGCAGTATCTGCACTGTATCTGTGTGCAGTCCTGGAGGCTGTGTACTGGCATGCAAAGCAAGAGGAGCATGCCCCTCTCCCCAGTCATGATTTGGGTACTGTTAATAGGTGCCATTTCAGGCGTGACAGGGAAAGAGATCCGAGCAAACCAGTGTCACTCCAGGAGCTACGGAATGACCAAAGGCAGCCTCCACTCCCTAAGTGCACTCAACTCCCAGCAGCAGTGAAATAAAGGAGCTTCTTAGTTCTCCTTGGCCCTCCCACTGTAATTAATCTGGACTACCAGAGCTCCAGTGAAGCTAATTAATAGTTATTAAGGAACATGGTTAATGACACTATGGGCATGCATCAACACAGACATCCCATTTGTAGCTTTGCCAGAAATAAAGCATTTTTATGACAGATAATTTGCAGACTCGATTTCTCACAACATATTCTCTCCCTGAAGGGAATATCAGAATGCCAAGCTGTCTGCACGTACAGAAATATGCAAAGATATTTCATTTACCTGTGATTATTTACTAGTTATAGCTCCTAGAATTATAGCTTATTTTTTCAACAATATTTCCTTTTAGTTTAGAGAATTCTTCAAACCAAAAACTGGGATAGAATGGTTGGTTATAGCTGGAGATATGGGAAAGCTGACAAAGGTATAAAAACTTCCCAACAACAGTTTTTCATAAACAACTGTTAGGGTTCATCCCTGAACTACATCGTTTCCAAAAGCAAAAAGTCAAAATATTTTATGTGAAGATGCTGCCAGAAGTGTAGCAATACATTTTTAATTCCATTCCTTTCTGTGAAAAATTTCTTGCATTTCCCTCTAAATTTATCTATTTTCTCCTCCCACCCCAAAACTCCAGCTTTTGGCAAGTGTAAAATCTGCCAGTATCTAACTAAGAGTTCACGTCAATAGCACAAGATGGTTTTTGATATGCCCGTACATTATGTGAAATTTGTATGCATTTTCATATTTCTAATTATAACAGTGGAAGAAAATTAAATTTAGTAGATAAGTTCAAGACTTTGGATCTTCTACATACCCTACAAAACAAAAACAGTGAAAGCACATGTAAGGCCGGATTTCCAAAAGTTATAATGCCAGAAGCTGTCACTGTGTTTTGGTCTCCAAAACCCAAATCTTGACCCTCTGATGGAAACCTAAAGGAGGTACTCAATAGACTAGCCTGGATTAAGGGAGATGCCTACCTGATTATCCTTTTTACTAGTACTGTCATGAAGATTTTTTTAATATTATTTCAAAAATCCTAAATTTCAGTTAAATTATAAAAAAAAGTCTAGAGATCACTGCCTAGTAAAAGTATTTGAAAAGAAACTTTTATTATATCCCTGTCTGTGTCTTCATAAAAAACCAAAACTTTGTTTTTTAATACAAAAACTAGAAACAGAAGACACTAAAATTTTATAAAATGAACCCGAACAAGACAGACATACAAAGAAGCACGCTCAAGGACAGTATGATAGACATCATAATGCTCCCAGCACTGACTGTGTCACATCAAACTTGCACTGCTTAGCAGCAGGAATTATTTTAGAGTAATGGCAATGTGGTACACATTTTTCCCTCATAGATAGAAAACTAGGGAGGGGGAAGAGGGAGAAAATGCTTTCCCAGTAACTTTAATTTCCCATAGATCTTTTATAGCTATTGGTTTCTATAAGTTGTTCCCTGCAGAAACAACACAAATCTTCAGAAAACTGGAAGACACAGAATAAATTTCACATAATGCAGCTACATGACAATGGCTGCATGGATCTAGAGTTGTTATTTCTCAGGCCTTGCAAACAACCCTCATTTTTAATGGCAACAAACTCACTCCAGAGCCTCAACTAAGCCAAAAACATTAGTCTGCAGATGCACAATGCCTTCAAATATGCATTTCGACTAACAGAGACTCCAAATTAGCTGTCTTGGAGCCACTGGAATACATAAAGCTTGACACACCACACACATGCAGAGAACCAAAGCATTTGGGTTAGGGAAGTTGAACCATAGCCTACTGTGAATGTCCAGACTCCTGAGTTAATTCATCAACAAGCACCTACCAAGTACACAATTAAGCACAGAGCATTTGTGCCTACTTTGGCTTCCCACTTAAGGAAATTCATCCTACTTTAAATAATCACAGAGAAAGGTAGCAAACAAAAAGTAAACTAAAGCTTTCTTCCTTTCCCTACAACAGAAGTTCTTTTCACTTATTGATCAATGTACTGACAATGTGCATGAAACCCCCAGACTCGCTAAGAGAGGGAACCTCACATCAGGAAGACCCAGAAGTCCATCCTTCTCTAGCCTGCTCAAGTGCCATGATCATGAGCAAACTGGAGACTGACACTCTGCTGGTTTGATGCTCCCCACTGTAGACACAGGGTAAAAACTAACACTCATCATTCTTTCTGATTCGACATCGTAGAGTCTTGTCACCTTGATCCAGGAGAAAAACTGAGCATTTCCTATTTACCTCTGAAATTCACAGAGCCAAGTTAGAATTAAATACTTCCCTCACTGCCTGGGCACTACCTTACCTTACTTCCCTAAAATAAAGTTCATTTGAAACGCCACTATTTTGCTACAGAAGGACAGATCCCAAAGTACTCACCACTCTGAACAGCCTGCAGAAAGGATGGCTATTATTGCATACATTTCTGAAGAGCTTGCCTCTCCATTGTATTCACAGACAAGATATGCTATTTAAAGACAAACAGTGGAAATGAAAGGGATGCCCAGTGGGAGGCAAGAGCCAAGCTAGAGCCCGTGATGGAAGTGTTTTTATGACTGTAGTTCTTGTTGCTGCAAACAATGTAAGAATTCAGCACTCATTTGAAGTGTATCCTTTAGAGTTACAGCTGTGCTAATGCACAGATGGGGGAAAAAAAATCTTAAAGATGAGATGCATTAGTTCTTTCACTTTAAACAGGAAATACAGCCTAGATGGAGAGAGAGAAAATGTAGATAGCAGGTACATAAAATCTGAAAGCATGATTGCTGTAATAAAGATGCACATGCAGTGATTTTGAGATCTGGGTGGTCCAAGACAGTTTATATGGCTCCTGCTTTGACTTGCCAAATAAGCACATTTATGTGTGTCCAGTCTGAGAGGAACCTGGATACAAAGGAAATACAAAGGTGTGGAGATGTGTCTTCCTCCTGGTGAAGTCCTCAGATTTCTTCTGAGTGAGGAACACAAGGATTTTCTTCTTGACTCCCCTCATTACTAACCAATGTGAGGGTTTGTGTGCTTTTCCTTTTCACATAAGCTTTCTGGAAGTACTAAGGCAACAGACATCCTATATCACACACATCTGATGACTGTGGCTGTCCTGGTAGGAGAAATAGAAGACATCAGAGGTCCAAAAGTAAAGTTACCAGACAATTAAAGTTACCAGACAAGTAGAGTTACAGCAAGTTATCAGACAAGAAAAAAAGAAAGGGATAGATGAGAAATAACATCAGTAAAGTCTGGAGTGGTAGGGAAGGAAAGAGATGAGCCTAAAGAAAGCATTTCATGATGCAGGAATGTGTGATGACAAGACTACGAGGAGCAAAAGAGACATCAGTACAGCCAAAAAGGGAATTTGTTTGTGGTGCAATGATTTATAGAATATGAAGCAATGGTTCTGGAAAACTGCTGTTACCAACACGTTCAGAAATGGACAAAAATAGAAGAGATTATGTTTGTAAAGGAGCAAAAAACAATAACATGATGAAGAAATACATATACTTGCTTCCTAGGGCAGTAAAGCTGCAGAACATAATGAGATCTGAAGGGAGATAAACTCAACCGTCGAGGAAGCTGGAAATGCATTCTGGCAGCTATCAAAGATATGTAGCAAATGAAGATCAGTCTAAAAGGTAAACAGAAATGGTGCAGTCATTTATTTTCCTTTAGAAAATTACAGACAGATACCAAGGCCAAGCCCCACTTTGGCATAGCTTTCTGAGGACCAATGTAAACCAAAGGGACAAGAGCAAGGACCGGGAAAGGTCACAGAAAATAATTGAAAGGCTTGATGGACTTGGCCAGGGAGTTTTCATCAAATTACAGGATACTGCCACTCTCAAGATATAGAAAATAACAGCCTTTTATCAATATCATGTCAATTCCTTCCATGCAAGAGCCTGCCACCCAGGTCATTTTGTACGTTTACCAAAGAAGGGCCTGTAGCTGATCCCTGGTACCTAAAAAAAAGCTAGAAAAATAGTGGCAAGACCTAGGATAATTACTAAGGAAGCCAAGAGTTATTTTAAATAGAAGTAATCCATATGACCTGATGTCCTGCTAGTTTTTGTGTCTAACCAACTAATTAAGTATTAGTGGTTGCTCTGCAGAAAAGCACAGATGAAAATATTCTCAAAACAGGTACCACTATGCAACCAGGTAGTTGCAGATTTGACAGGACCTTGCCAGTTTTCCCGCAAATCATGCTATTAACTTCTCTTTCAGCTTCAAAGTTTGACACCAGTAGAGAAGGGACAGCTGTGCTCAGAAAACTTTCAGTGCAAAGCCATCAAAAGGCAATAAAACCAGGAATTTCAGAGACTTGCAAGTGGTGTGGCAGCCAACCCTCACCCGACCACCTGAGCACACATCCCTTGTGTCACACACTGCAACCGCCTCCTGACCTTTTATCTTAATACATATGGGGAAAAGAAAAGCACTTCAAGGCAAGATCTCTTGGAATAAAATGCTTAAGAGCATGCTGGATATTCTAATCGGGACTTTGTAATTAATTCTCACAATGCTTGTTACAAGTAGGTAGAGCAGAAAGATTATATTATTACAGAGCAACCACATCAGAATCTATACAGTGATAGGCAATAGAATGGTCTAGAATGGCTAAAATATTTCTGTTTAAGAAAATACAGAATTACTGGTAAGTGGCTCAGGTTTTTTTTTCAGATAAAGACTCAGACTTTTAAACTCTGATTTACAAGCCCAAAACGTATAAACATTCTGAAGAACCATTTACATGTACCTATCTGCCTTTTTGAAACATCTAGGCTATAAGAAATTTTGACATTGCTAAAATGACTATATGTGAAACAAGTCAGTACTAGTATCACCTTGTCTTTCAATGTTCATGCAAATCCCTCTTGATGAAAGCCATTTCAGAGTCCTTCACAGTGACACACAGCTATTATATAAAACACAAAGGCTTACATAAAGCTAAAAACTTTGTCTAACCCGAGTCCTCTCCACTGCTGTGTGATAGGCTATAGTTGGGGTTTTTTTACTGATTTCAGTCATTAGGGGGTATATGAAAAAAAGAAAAATCCTCTACTGTGCAAAGCTTTTTCTTTTTATGAGATCTTATGGCCCTGTGCAAGCAGTGATCTCCTTTTCTTTTCAAGTATCTTTATGGAGACTCCAGGGAAGATTTCTCTGGATAAGAAGACTTTGAGGGGCTGTAAGTCAGATACATGCTTTTGAGTCCTTCATGTCACCAGGGATCTGGGGAAGGAAAATTATCTCTCAAGACACTTTCAAAAGGGAAATCCACAGTGCTGTCTCTAGAGCAGTTAACAGCTCCATCTCTCAGGCCTCCCATTAGAGGCAAGAATGACAGCTTCTCTCTTTCCTATGCTTTACAAGTGTTCCCTAATCAAACATACAGGGCAGGTACACAGCAACCTCCCTAGAGATTCTTACCATAACTGACACCTCCTTGTTTTATCCTGAGCCTCCAGCTAATTAGTAATTTCTGAACAGAAATTGTTCAGTATGAAAAGCCTCAGGCTTGCAGAGGTAAACCCAGCACCAGAGCTATTTCTGATGCATTTGGCTGAACAAATGGAAAGAACAAAAGTACTTTCAATGGAAATATGCCTTCTTTCTGTTGCACCAAATCATCAGGAGCTTTACAGCAAGTTCACAGCAAGTTACCAGACATACATTGTTAGGCATCACAGAACTTCTTACTGGGATTCAAGTAGAGTTAAAGCTTGTGTAGAGTGAAAGGAGATACTGAGTGGAGGGTTCAATGTTCTGTGGGAAATGAGGACACTCAGGAGGTCATGTAGGTACCTGACTGAAGAGTTCCAGTGCAAATGCAAACACAAGGTTAAGTGCAGCAAGAGCTGCAGGGACCTTGTGCCTCGGCAGCTGATGTCTGGGTAACCTCATCAAAAACCAGCCTGGCAGAGGCTGGGCCTGCAAGGGAGATAACAGAGTGTTCAAGAAACTACTGTTCAAGGTCCTGGCGGGGCTGCAATCAGCCTAATTGCAAGGATTTCACTCCTGTAATGACTGGGTTTGGCATAAAACAAGACATTGCTTATAGGAAATATGTACATAATCTTCCTAATGGTGAGCAGTTCTTTCAGACATACATATATATATATATATATATATATATATACACACACACACACACATTATATATGCATATATAAAGTGGGAAAAATACAGGCAAACTAGTTGGTTCAAATTCCAGATTTTGGGACTTGCTTGCCTGAGTTTGTAGCTTTCTCACTGAAGTTAAAAGGGAATTCTGCCCACATACACAGACTTCAGTAACAAGTTTTGACAGAGAGACCAGATGATCAGTAACGAGCAATCCAACATGTCCTGCTCCCTCATTAGACCAAGGAGTCCCAAGGACAGTTTGTGAGGCTGTGAGGCTCCTCCTGCGACTGGCCCAGAGCGGCTATCGCTGATGGCTGTCGGTGTGCAAGGCTCAGCAGCCCCTGGCCAGCTGCATGGGCAGCAGATCCAGCCACAGCACTCTTCTGCTGCTTCCCTTCCCTTCTCCCTGCTGGGGTGCCTGCACAGAAGTCAGGTCAGCAGCACTGGGACAGCTCTAGGTGGGCCACAGTGAGCAGTGGGACAGCTCTAGGTGTGCCACAGTGAGCCCTGGCACCAGCAACCATCAATGACAGGGACAGCAAAGCCCACCAAAGCTCTCAGGTCAAAGTCATTCCATTTGCTTCAAAGTTTTCTAAATTACAATAAGGTTTTGTTGTCAGTTACCCAATTACACTAAAAGAATCAACAGTTCTCTGGAAATTTAGGGGTTTCTCCAAAATATTCTCATGATATAAACCAAAAGAAATTACAGAAGGTAAAAAAGGCAGTGGTTCTGTGTGTCTGATGACACTGACCAAGACTGGTTAGCTACCTAGTTTTCAGACCAAAAATATTCCTTACCACAAGAAGAATCGGTACTGACAGCAAGGGCTTCCTTGGATTTTGCTTAGGAGAACAAGCAGAGGTAACACAAAACATCACTGTCACCAAAAAGTATACATTCTGAGGCAGGAATAATTTTTTTAATAAGAAGTCTGTAACATAAAAACTGCGCTCTATTCAGCTTTCAAAATACTAAAGATGAAATAAAGGAGTTTTTCAACCTCTCTTTCACAAACCTCATTGAATGAATTATTTATAAACAGAGAGGTTAATTTTGTTTGCATTTTCTGTTTTACATTTCTCTCAGAAGTATGATAAAGGAGCAAAGTTGCTTACATGCCTTTTCAAAGAACTTTTGTTACATTTTGCCAATGAAAGTGCTCAAAAACTAATGATGGATCTCTAATCCACTATGGAATATGTTCTGTGCTACATGTAACAGTTTTTGTTTATTAAAAACGAAGGCTCAGAACTCTTCTGTATGACTTGCACTATCCAGTAACAGCAGCTCCAGCTCTCCTGACATATTTGTTTCCAGATTCACTTCCCGAAGCTACAGTAAATTATTAAATGCAGTGTGGTGATTTGAGATAAGTAGAGCAATTCTCTTGTTAAAGATATTTTTAAGATGGGATACCAAGCTTCATCTGCATGGCTGACATTAGGGCCTGGGAGACCCCTGTAGGGCCTTTTTTGTTTTCCTTCTCCTATTGTCCCTACTTGGCTAGCTCTTCCTCATTTCTTAGCAATAGCTGGCTATGAGCTTGGAAAATCATCTGATATCAAATCTTCAAACAGACTCTCCTTGAAAGACTTAGATACTCTCAACCCCAAATCTCCGAATTCCACAGATCAGACCCTTTAAAGCCTCCTTTTAGAAACTATTTGTCAATGACTGGTGAAACAGGCAATAAATTTTTAAAGTTATGTTATCTATAACTTTTACAGTCAGACATAATACCTACTTCAGTTACCATAAAAAGTGTTGCAACAGATGTTTTGGGGTTTAATGAAGACAGTCAAGCGGATTTATTGCCTTTTTCTTGTAGAGCTGACTGAGCAATTTTCAACAAATAACTTCCCCCACTCTAGTCTTTATTTTGTGCCTATATTGAACAGCACATACCAGACTGCAGTTCCTTCTCTTAGAATGAACCACTTCAAGTCTTTAGAGATCAGCCAAACCTGCTGAGGCTCATGGACTAGCTGGAAGCAGCTAGTCCAGTGACAGAGCCCTGGCTGTCTTCAGCCAGCACAGTCGGGCACACTGTCACCTGTGAGATGATCACTTGTGTCTGAGTTAAAGGGGTGTAATTTGGGAACACTTAGCATTGTTTGAAGGTTGTTCATGGTGCAGCACTGTCTTTGCAATTATTTTCCCATTACCTGCACCTTTCAGAACGATACATGCCATTCCCACACAGCCAAAGTTTAAGCAGAATTGAATTTTGATGTCATAAGAATTCTGGTCAAGGCCATCTGCTTCTGCCACAGGAAGTAAATATGAAGGGAACAAACCCCAGGTGAAGTACCAGTGGTGCACTCAAGTGAGCAGATTCTATTATTCTTGATGTCAGTTGGGAGAAAATGGAAAATATGAGGGGTGCTCCAACCCTGCCCCCAGCAACAGCTACCTTTCCCAAATCCCAACCCTTCTCATGGGGCAGTGGCCATGCTGACAAGCCTCACAGAGCAGCAAAATTCATTGCTAGAACTCAAGCTGATGCTAAACTTGCAGGCCTTTGTCCCAGATCTGCCTTTGCCATTGCCTTGGGCCATCCTGCCTTTAATTCCAAACATGTTACAGGTGTGCAGGATGTGCCTGTGGAAGGATCAAGTGTAGTAATTCAGAAATACCTGCAAAAGACTTCAAGTGACTGCAATAAGTATAAGCAACAAACCATTTGAATTGTTCTCTTGTGTAAGACACACACTTGCTGAGGCTGAAGAGCCAAGCTAACCTGGAAAGAAAGAAGAAATGCATCCCAGGGGAGATTCCCACGACTGAGTGAAGCTCTGATACAGACAGGGCAGAAGTAAACCTAGGACTGGATGTGGTTCATGCTTTCTATACTCACAGATCAGGTCTAAACACATACAGGCCTAGAAATCCCTTTTGTGCACAAATTCTGAGCCTGTTTGTAAAAAGTAGCACTGATTTGCACTGTTTAGAAACAGAAGTTACCATGAGGTTATGTGTGGTCTAAAAACTAAGCTCTAATATGGCAGAGAATCAAGCCAGGTTCACATGATTATTGATGGTTATAAAATTATGCTTTCAAAACTCTGCAAACAAAAAGAAAGCAAGTTGTGGTTCTCAGACTGAACTGTGAACTGAAGAAAGCTGAAGAAGCATCTAATAAATTTAATAAATTAGAGCAATAAAACATTATCAAATACAGTGATTTATTTATACTTCTGAAAACAGTTAAGCTCACCAAAATACTCACAGAACTAATCCTTTCTATTTTCTATTTTAAGCAAATGGTCTGAGTTTTTACAAAAGCAGCAAACAACTACTGTTTGCTATCAATGGCGACAAATATAATCAACTTCAAATGTTCACATGCAAGATACAGAGGGAATTTGCTGCAATCAGTTCAAATGAGGCAGATGGGGAGGAACATGTAGCTCCTATGATTTAGTGAGTCAGTGACAATAGAGACTGTGGCATTAGAAGTACTCAGCGTTGTACAAGAAAGGTCCCATTGTAGCACACTGCATTAACAGCAGCAAACCCTTGAGAGTTTTTCAGGCTCTGTCAGCCCAGACTGCTTTGATGAATGATATAAACAGAAGATGAAATAATCACTCACTAGTTTACAAGCACTGAAGTGCAGCTATTAAAGAATTCTAGTCTGCATTATGACAGTGGAACAGTCATGCTTGGCAAACAGGCCAATATCTGAGCTTACGGTTGTCAGGCATCCTGAATTCTTATCTTCATTTTGTATTTCTCAGGCTTATACCTCCAAAGACAGACAGTTCTCCTTCACATTGTATTTCCATACAGAAAAGAAGACCAGAAAACCTGAGGAAGTTGTTCCTCTGCTTCTCAGCTCCTAGATAAAGGCTTATCGTTCAAGAACACCAGTCAATTTTTCTATTCTTTGTAGTCAACTAATGATGAGAAACCCTCAGTACCAAAAAAAAAAAAAAAAATTTAACAGATTGTTATTTATTTTAAGGAAAATAAATGTAAGCCTGAAGTTAATGACAATGAGCAGACTGTCATTTTATGGTTGGTGGTTGGACTCAATAATCTTAAAGGTCTTTTCCAAACTAAATCCTTCTACAATTCTACACTTATGTTCCATGCCAGGGGGGACAAAGCTGGAAAGATCATTGGGATCACTGATTGCAATTCTCTGCAATCCCAGGAAAACAAAATAAACGAGTCAGTAACACAAGGGTCCTGTGAACACCAAGGACTATTTCCTAAATCTTCTACAACTGGTTTCAGCCTGTGGGTCACAGACCAATCTAGGCAATTAAAAATAAAATAAAAAAAAAAAAACCAAAAAAAAACACCACACCAACCAAAAACACCACCAAGTTTCAGTAGATTTAAATGATCAATGCATTCAGAAACTTTTCCAGAGGTACAGAAATGGAAAAAGCTTGAAAACAACTGGCCTACAGCCAGGCCAAAGTCTACAGTAAGAGGCCAAAGGCCAAAACCACAACACAATGCAAGAGCAGAGAAGATGAAATTCGGGCTGTTGTACTGACACCCAACAATATCAAGAAACGTTCTATGCCAAACAGTTCAGAAAACCTGAGAAACAGATCACAAGCAACAGAGCACAGAGAGTGAAAATGAAGTAAGTTGCAGTTCCCCACTTATCTCACCAAGGAGAAAAATTTCTTCTCAAGTCCACATCTTGTTTAACCCCTTCTGATGTAAACAAGTGCTGCAGAGTGGTAACAGAACTGAGTAAGAGGTGCACCAGGCTAATTTACCAAGTATCTCACCACTTCCTCTGGTACTTCAGTGATCAAAGGATGCCAGCAGTGAGAAGGCAGGGAAAGAAAATAAGGAATAAAGCTAAAGACTAGCAAGTACCTTAAGCCATCTTCAGGAGTAAGATCCCCTTTCGGGCCCCTCTTGTGTCAGGAACAGACATGAACTATCTGATAACACTTTGTGAGCACTGGGAAGAGGAACTCCAACCCCAAGGACACACACAGAGGTCACAAAGTTCTTTTCCTAACTGTGTTCTACAGATCAGAGCATGGAAAATATATTGGGACTCCCATTTCTCCTCATCTGACTATTTTTATTCACCAGCAACCAGAGTTAGAATTAAAATTCCATAATTTAAAACTTAATCCAAGATCAGCATCCAGAAAATCAACTGACCTTTCCCTGTATCAAGGTAACTAAGAGTCTCAACAAGTTTAGTTTCTATATAAATACTTCTCTATAGAAAAAGAGATTAAATTAGTTTCTTATAAAATCTCATCAAAAAGAGAATATAATTATAGGGAGAATGGCATAATCCCTTTTTAAGCCAATATATCTATCTTGAGACAACCATCAATACACTTTAGAACATTTCAAGAAATTTTATCAGCATTAAGGAAGGAAAAATAATGCCTTGAGGCCAGCCCTGTCAGCAAATATTTCCCACCATTAACTTAAATCTCAGTATTATTTCAGATGACTGCATTGTTGGCACAATTTTCTAAAGCAGTCTGAACACTCTACTACATTGATGACCACACTTTTCCCACATGAACCATTATTTGCAAATATGGACACAAAGGTAATTAATTAGTAATTTTTTGAAAGTTCACAGGCACACTTCATATTAACAATCTCTCATGAAGAAACTCATAGAACTTTGTAAAATTAGAATTTATGAGACCAAGATCAAACTACATCTTCATTTGTCTCTCTCTACGTTTTCATAAAGAAAATGATTTTGCAATACCTGTTAGAAAACTTTCTGACAAAAAGCTAAAAAAAAAAAATCTTTTTTTAATATATGTAACATCACCAGAAACAATTTTTTTAAATTGCCAAGTTTACATATATACTCACCTTTTTGAGGAGCAGTTTCATTTTCTCTCACGCATGTCTATTTGAGCTGTAGCCCAGCTCCCTCAGATAGCTTCCATCTTATCAACACTATCAGAAGTTTTGCTTCAGTTCTCAAGCTACTTATTAACATTGTAATAATATGCTACATCTTGACAATACCTCTTAAAATTCTCAGCTTCCAAGTGCATTTGTCAAAGGCCCTAGGATATATGACTATTTCCCATTTAATGTGATAATCTGACGAGATATTTGCAAATTATACATTCAAAGTAGCCCTGAAGAGATGGAGATATGACAGAACTTTCTAAATCTATATATTTATTTCTATTTCCTAAGCTTGGTTCACCTCACCATCAAAGTAGTTGGGGACAGATCTAAAAGGCAAACAGAGGAGAGTCTTCAATTTGCCTTAAGGCACTTTTCAGGGGCACTGGAGCCAGCAGAGCCTTTCCAACTGTTGCTGTGCTGTTCTGCACTCAGAGAAACTCCTTCTAGTTCTTCTTCAACCTCACACACAGCAATTTTACCGTATTAGTTCCCCTAATTGTCTCAGAAAGTGAACTGAGCAATCCAGGCTAACACCTTTTTCTGCCTGTCCCTTGATCCTCTCGTGACTGAGTTGAAGTTGAATTTTGCCAGGTAAAATGTTGTGTGTATGTAAGATACATATTTTTCTCCAGGGCCTTGTTCAGAAGTTCTCTGGGCTCCTGTGCTGAATTTCACAGTGTATGAATTTTACAGTTAACTTACACTCCATGCACAGGTTTTATACAGAGGTAAACTACACCCTTGGGCAATTTAGCAATGTATTTCTGGAAGAAAAAAAAAAAGAAAGAAACACAACTTTCTACATGGTAAGTCTGTCACAAGTTACAGACTGTAAGCTTTTCTCCCCTGCAAGCCCAGAAGAATGCATAATTTTAAAGCACATTTTCTCTTTTTTACAAACACAAGAGATCAAGAGAATTTGCTTCCCTATTAATTACCCCATGTCACAGCTTACTAATTTATTCTTCTGAGAAAATATATTTCAGAACCCAAACATGACATATCCTGCTCCAAGCCTTCCTCTTACAGCATCCTCTAGATGTGCCACTTCTACTGACTCAACACGACCACCCAGAACATCTCAAGGCAAGAGACAAGACTCCAGATTACAAACAGTCTCCCTGCAGGCCAGCAACAACAAACTCCAGTTATCAGCATTACCAAAATCTGGTTTAGAGCCCCAGTGCCACCATGAATGCAGAACACAAACTCCCATCTTTGATCAACAAGCTACTTCTTGCATACTCAGCAAGTATTTTTCTTCATGTCGAGCTGCACAAAGTGCAACACCTCTTTGAACATAATTAACACAAGAAAGCAAGCACAAACACCATTAAATCATGACAATGCATAATCTGCCTCAAGTTCACAAAAGTTTTAGGAAGTGCTTTTTGACCAAACTACAATTTTAGTCTGAATACATTTAGCTACTAGCATTGCCAGAATGCCCTATAGCAAATAAAACTGACCACTGCTGTAATTTCTTTTTAACATTCCTGATATTTTGCCATTCTTTATAGCTATAGAGATGCCCTGAAGAAGCAGCTCTGGCTTCTGGTCCCTGTGTTCTATATTTCCTTATAATGGCAGTAATAGATAGCTTTAAAGGTTAAAATCTAAAATAAAAAATTTTAAAAAGAGAGGAAGATTGCCCTTCATATCAGTGCAAGCAGGATGAGAGACTTAATTCTGTAATGCAAGGCTCACTGCAGAAGGTAACACAGAGGAAGCTACATGAAACTTAAAGGTTTCACCTGTTGGTCACTGAAAGGCAGTAAGTCTTCCAGAGACATTTTTCATTTCCATAATGCACTTCCATTTCTTGTAATGTAAATGAAAAAGACAAAACCTTAGTTTTGTCATGTAGGTATAGTAAGCATTTACAAACCTTAGAACATACCCTGACAAAGCATCTGTGTACTGCTGCCAACAGATGTCATCACGATGATTAAAATGCAGTGGAAATAAAATAATCCAGTAAATCATGAAAAGCGTGTTCATAAAATCTATTGCATTGAGCAGTGGCAGGGAAGAGGGAAGCATGGGGGGAACACCATGCTGCCAAACAAGAGAAGACAGGTAAAAAAGAGATCAGAATTTGAAGAGAAAATTTACATTTACAAACCTCACCAGAAGGTAGAATGATGGACCTGCTGTTCACACAAAATGGGGCATGGCTAGAAGTGATGAAGTGGCGCTGGAAAGTGCATCCACAGACAGGAAATTCTCCTTAGCTAGATGCTTTTGAGAAAATGGCATTTTAGTTAAGAACCCCAGGCATAAAGATACCAGCTACAACTCTACAGTCCCTGACTTAGCAATAAAACACTAAGAACAAACCAAATAGACAACAGAGAGAAACACTTCCTGAGAAAAGTACTGGGTTACTGAAAAAGAGTCTACTCAAAGACAGTAAGATGCCTTTTGAGAACTAGGCTTGCAGATTTGATACTAAAAGAGTCAGGTATCACTAATTACATTGCCCAGATGACTCTCAGTTTCATCTGACATTACATTATATTTCAAAACAGCAGTGTAAAAGCAAAGAGGACACACCATGGTCACAAAAATGTAAACTGCCCTCAACACATAACAAAGCATTAAGCCTTTAGTAAGAGGGTTTGTCAACCTCAACTTCTCCTGCACCATATCTTTTCCTATCTCATTCTATGAGCAACCATTCCTTTTCTCCTCTTGGAAAGTGAAATGTCTTGCACAGGCTGATTATTTGCAAAATGATTACTGGTCTAAGATGTGGCACCCCTGCCCTTCTCCAGCATCTTTAAAAACCAGACCCATACTGTGCAAACACCTCGCTCAGACCAGAGGAGGAGCAAGCTTTTTCTATTTCTGTTTGGGTCACTAAGTTCTACCTATATCAGAAACATTGTTACTTCCACAGTAACTGAAGAACTTCAGGACAAAACCAGGCTGAAAGAAAAAAAAAAAAACCAACTTAAAGCAGATAATTGGGTTGCTCCCTTTTATTTTTTGTGCTGTTCAACATCCTAGCCCTCTCTCTGGTTTGACCCTTGCACACATCACATCCTAAGTTCCTTTTCTCTAAACTTCTTAGATAACTTTTCTTGTTCCAAAAATATTTTCAAGTAGGATAGGAAATGGGCAAATCAGTCATTTCAATTAGAATGGAGATAATATTTCACACAAGGCAATGCTCAGTTTACACCAGAGTTTACTTTGGAGTTCTGAAGCATTTTTTAAATCAATGTGAAATTAAGTTTAAACAAATTGTTTTAAAATAAAGGATTTGCAAACGCACAAAGACACTGAGAGACTCTGTCTCCCATAAGGCAATTCCTCCTTCCACCATCCCAAATTTTACCTTTATTTAGGAGCAGAGAGGTTAAGAAGACAAAGGACTATGGAAATGCTCTAGATCATTACAGTTTCTCTATTGAAAGTATTATCAAGCAGCAAATAATTGGTGTTTCCTAAATATCATGTAATGGTATAAAGTATTCATTTACCCACCGACAAAGACAATTCTCATTAACTTTACAAACATTCAGTTCTATGGAAAATCCTTTTATTCAATTTCTAAATAAGAACAAACCAGATTGTCAATGAGATTTTGAGGACATTGAAAGCATTCCATCAGCAATGTTACTAGTTAAAATCTCTAAGACTCGGATAAGTAAATTAAAAAGCAGAGGATAAAATTACTAGACTGAGGAATAGGATACTTAATGAGTCCCTGGCCCCACTGGGAGTTTTTGGTTTGAGATTCATGTGTTTATATGAGAGAAATTAATTTCTTATATATTATTCTGTTGACTATATGGGGGAGAAATTGTTTTCTTACTGTCCTTTTACTCCCTCTATGAAAGGTTGCTAAGGGAATAGTTCTCAGTAAGGTCAAGCAGCAGAAACCCTGCTGTGTGCTTTAATGCAGCCAAACAACACTTGAAATTAACGCCTCTTGGTTCTTTCTACCTTTAAGGACTGGCTGTTAGTGCTTTCCAGTATTCTTACTGCATAAATGAATATGTAATAGGCAGAAGGGAGAAAATGGACAGGCATCACAGGGTCAGAATGAAGGAACTTCACAAAAGCTGTGCTAGTGCAGACAGTCTCTTCCTGATAAGACAAACCTTTCAGGCTAAAACAACCACTCCAAACACACAAAACTGAACCCTTTTCAAACACAGCAATCAAGTCTCCAAATTATAATTAAATGCAAGCTATTAGGAAAAACATAAAAGAAAGCCTTTTAACATAGTTCTCATTTCAGATATTTATTGCCTTAAAGTAATGTAAACAAAAGAAAACCTGGCATATTAGCATATCATTATACTCTGCCTTTGAAATTATTACAGATCTACATATGATATAAAACTAGTATCTCAAAATGTTGTATGCTACTTAACAATCTCACTTCCATTTTCTTGACAAGATTTCTAATAGGAAAAGAGCTACACTAAGGATCATCATCAGCTGCTCCCTTTCCTCAGTGAAGAGTGAAATGGAAAGGATTCTCAGGATGACACCGAGGATTTCAACCTCAGAGCCAACACAGTTCTGTGTGAGGAAGTCTGCAGGACTCGTATGTGTCCTGTGCATAAAATATTCCTCAGCCTGAAACCTGACCACTTTCAACAGTGACCACTCCCTTTCCAAATGGGAGGGACCCACAGCACTTCTGTGCGTAAGAAAAATCACTGTGAGTACTATTACATCAAAATAAAAGAAGAGTAAAAATGTGAAATTGAACATGTAAACGATTTTTCAAAATCATCAACTCAAATAACTGAAAATGATGGAAAAATCTCTTGCAGAGCTCTGTGGATCAATTTCTTTCTAGCAGGTCACTTTCAGAAAAACACAGATGCAGGTTTAAAAAGAAAAGTTAAATTTCCTACAGTTACAAGACTCACACAGCAGCATGATTCCAACAACCTAAGTAATATTTTTTTTCTGAGGGGCAAGTTGAAAAAACACCTCTAAGCACAATATGACAGAGACAAATAAAGACACAGCAGGAACTCCCCTCAGAGGAAATTTATTATGAATAAAAGTATGAGAAACATTTTGATTTTTGCCTAAAAAAAGACTTTGGCTGCTCTGAAATGACAAAAAGTGAAATCTGAAGTAACTGTTTCAGCTACAGTCTTGGTGTGCTGCAGTCTTACAGTCAGGCACTATTATAGCTGTATAACTTGGCTTTGAAGCTTTGTTTTGTTTTCCTTCCAGTAAACAACTGTGGTAAGCCACAAACAGTTTTAATAAACATGACATCCCCTCTATTCAAAGAACATGCAGCTTTAACTACTTTCACTGTATGGCTCAACCTCAGCATGATAAATCACATCCAAATATTAAATTCATCTCATTCAGCAAGTATAAAGATGTAATTTAAAATGTAATACTTAGATAGTCAATCCCCTAATCATGTGTAGCTGGAAGATTCTGAACACAGAAAGGCTCAAGGCATATTCCCTGCTGGACACATTACAGTGAGTCTAGCAATTAAATTATTTGTATCGAGTATATGGGCATGCATGTATATGCATATATCCAGATTGTGTTTCACAGTTCAGGATCCTGTTCTTGAGCCATTATTTTAACTAGATCAGGCTGAGGAGGTTTTGTGTACTCATTTCACTTTTACAGATCCTCCTCCACATTAATGACTGAGAACAGCTGCCACAGACAAACAAAGCGCTCAGAAAATTATTTTCTCTAAAAAATAATAAATAAGAGAAACACAAAGAAAATCTTTAACCCTGAAACACATTCCCTAACATTTTTATGAACATTGCTTATTTCTGATCTTTCGGGATAATTTCTAGCATACCAGTTAATGATGTAGCATATTTTCCATAATGAAATCCCAGAATAAGAAACCCAACGGTAGCTCCTTGGTAAATGAGCAGGATCAGCAGCAGGATCAGTGGGAAAGACCATTACATACTGAAAAAGCACTGTAGCCTAACCTGCAGCTAATTTTCTATATAAGACCCTCAAAATAGATGGGTCACCCACACTTTACAGGGAAATAAAAGTATTAGCAAGTCTGCAATTAGAAGAAAGAAGAAATGCACTTTAACCTCCTTTGCAGATGGAGGAAGTTAAAAAAAAAAAACCCTTTCAAATTAAGTCTTTTAACTGCAAAGCATGAAAATAGTAAGGCATACCCTGTCATCCTACAGCAAGCAGGGACTGAGATGCCTCTCCTGGCCTCCTCCCCACCCCCAGAATCCACCAAGCTGGGGCAGGACCATGTGCTTCAATCAGGTCCCATCTACGCTGTTGGTGCTTCCACAGAAAGCCTCTTGCTCCCTTGGGATGCTAAGCTGTGACACATCCTTGTTCCCTTGAGTGTCACACCCAGCTCCGGGCAGCCCAGCCCCAGCCTGAACTCAGGGGAGCCTCTGCAAAGGCAGAGCCCGTGGCTGGGGTGGAACTAACCCCAGCACAGCCTGTAAAAACCCCCACATTGCCCCAGGGACCTGCTGGAGTGGGACAGCCTCCCAGGAGTACCAAATATTCTGCACCTGCAGCTGAACTGTGACCAGAACAGAACAGCTGTTGGCTACTAAGAAACAAACAGCAAGAGGGATGAACCAACAAAACAAAAGGGGATATAGATATTGGCCCATAGTCTGTAGCTTGCCTTCAGCCCCAGCACCAAAGGGACTCCCTCGTGGGCAATCGACTCCTTTCCTTCCTACTGCACATCCCTGCTTTCAATGTAACAAAAACACAAACATATCAGGAGATGGACATTTTAATTTGCTGTTTTCATCAGCTCTGCAAACACTCTTGTTTATAATACACCAGGACATACAACTGTAGAGCATAAAAACACAAGCACAATGAGATGACAGTGTCACAGATGTCGTCACTGTGGCAGTCCTTAACAAAGTCATGGTCTGATCTCAGAGGGCCCATGGAGGTAAAACTGTTAAACCCATTCACCCCACTGAGCAACAGCTTTTAAATGTAGAGAACCAGCAGGAAAAAAACATGTAGTTGCACAGCAAGGCCTCTCTGACCACATGTGGGAATCCCTACCTAGACTTTCTGGCTGGCTTTTAAAAACTGTTCAATGTTGGTATTAAACTGAGGAAAAAATGTATGTAACAGTATGTGCTTTCCAGAGAGTTAAGAGTGCATCTGTCAAAACTTCCAAACAAGACCTTGCACCCCAATGAAAACAGTGTGAAATCTGTGTTCAAGCATGGAAGAAGAGCAGATGAAGTTACCTGACAGGGAAAGACTCAAGAGAAAACACTGGAGAAAAACTGACAGTACATCGATATAAACCAGTGCTTTGCAATTCTGGTGGATGAGCTTTTTTTTTTTTTTAATGCTTTACTTTAAAAATCTAGGTACAGCCTATAAGTTCTACCTATGCACCCAGTTCCCCATACCAGTGCAGTCAAATCAATAAAGTTTTGGTTTTTGCGGTTATTTTTTAATTTAAAAAATTTTAAAATAATAATAAAAATAAAAAGCCCTTGTAATTTGTACATGCAATAATTCATTAATAAATGTAAACAGCAATGGAGCAGCTGAGTCTAGTTCTCCAGATCTGTATTTTATCTTATTTGATCAGCTTACACCCTCTTAACAAATAAACTGTAGAAATTGTTACAACTGAGGTTGTAACATTAAATATGTGCTGAGACAAGGTACATCAAGAGCCATGTGCTGATCTATTCTCCCTGAGACCCAGTGCCGATGTGTGGGAATGGTTCACAGCTGTGCCACAGGAGGTTTAGACTGGACATGAGGAAGCATTTCCTTGCTGCAAGGGTGGTCAGACACTGGAACAGCCTTTCCAGAGAGCTGCTTGATGCCACAAGCCTGTCAGTGGCTGAGGCATTTGGACGTTGCTCTTAACAGCATGCCTGAACTTTTGGTCAGCCCTGAATTACCCAAGCAGCTGGACTAGATGTTGTTGTAGGTCACTTCTAACTGAAATAGCCTATTCTGTCTATTCTATTTTATGTCAAGTACATATCATTACCAAGTGTTACAGACTATGATAACAGATCACATTCACTCAATGGTATACAGCACAGACACCCAAAACCTCAGCAGCTCTGAGTTGCTCTGAAAGCACAGCACTGTGTATGGGACTGACAATAAACCCATTTATGGCACACCATTCTTGCTCTCAAATCACATTCTGATTTTCCAAATTTGTTCTGGTTTCCAGAACTGACAGCATTTTAACATCAACAAGCTTCTCAAGCCTTGTATGTCTTAACATACAAGGCCTCTCGAATTAGAAACAATTCATTTGAAATTGCTATGCAGAGGGAACAGCAAGTTTCAGCTCCAGGAAAGCTCCGTAGACGTGTAAGCACCAGCCACTGAGAAAAAGGGGTTTAAAGTTTTGCAGTTTCTGAATAACAGGCTCCTTTGGATCCCTTCTCCTAAGGGCGCTACAAACGGTAAGTATCAGCTTTCTCATGTCCCAGTTTTGACCTACAGTTAACTATGCCCCCTTTGAAAACAACATTTTAAAAGTTTATAGGTCAGTTTTGTTTGGGGCTTTTTTAGTTCAAACATGCCATCACATTTTCAAGCCCATCCGCAAAGCTGTTTGCTACCCGTACGTCATGCACACAATCCCTTCTGAACACCAATGACAGACCCAGAAATCTCAGTTTTAACTGAAAGCTTAAAAGTTTCTCATAGCTTTGAGCTTATTTGAATCCTTGAATCACAAAAAGGTACTACAGTAGTAGTTTTAAATACACTCCACACCAAAACAAGCTCATGCTGGAATCACTTAACTGAAACTGAGCAGTAACTCTTTCGGAAGTGAGAATCTAGTTTAACTTCACGTTTGTGGTTTGAGCTTATTTCTCTAAATCATATGAAAAGAACAATGATTCCCCATGTATATATCCTCCCATAACAGTCAGTTAGAAAACTATTTTTCCCTCAAGTAATTGCCATACATAAAAGCAATATTCTACCAAATGCAACTGCTTGCAAGGGCAGACAAAACAGGCCTATTTTGTGCATACACCAGGGTCTATTCATTCTTTACTGTTTTATCCCTTGCCACTGGAGTTCCTTGCACCCATTTGCTGCACTTCGTTGTAGAATGAGTTTGATGGGACCAAAACAATCTCATTACTTATGGGCACAACAGGATCTCGTTTATGCAATACACATTGAAATGAAAAGACAAAGAAGGAAACAAAATTTATACTTTTTGTTAATTGCAGTTCTCTGGCACCTGACACAACCATTAACATGAGTGTCCACCAAGTCTTAGAAGAAAAAGTATCTCTGAATTTTATTTACCGATTTCAGTCACCAGAGACTAACAGTATAGTTCGCTTATCTCACCATAGCAAAGTCCCTAGAGTTTTTGGGTTTTTTTCCCCAAAATCTAGCAATGCTTCTCAGCACATCCCAGCACTGAAAATTACTCTGTACAAAAGCGAGGTATCTTCTGTTTGGCATTTAGTTCTGTGAATGCATTGTTCCTCCAATAAAACCCTGTAGGTACTATTCTTCTGTGCTTCCTACTCATGCAGATGTTCACTAACTGCACAGCAAATGCCAGGACAAACATGCTAGAACCATCTCTGTCAGAAATCAAAGTTTTGTCGTTGTGTTAAAGACATTGTTATGTGGAACGATGACTTTCTGTAATTCTACCAGCACAATATCATTGAAATGAAGGTCCCTCTTTGAAGTGCTCTTTCAAAAGGACTTAAGGATAGTTTACAATGTCATCTTACAAGACCATGCAAAAGACACTTCAAACAAAAACAGTATTTGTGATTGGTTTGCTTGCATGAACTATTCTGTTGGTGATATCACAATGGTCTATTTTTATTCCAAATTGGTTTTTACTCGTAAAAGAAGTTCCATTCCTGTGAAGCTAAGGCTTGCAACATTGATTTCCAGGGCACTGCTTGGAAAGATGCTGCAGAAGAATAATGTGGATGTCAGGGCATTTTATGTAGGGGCAGCAAGATTCTGTGAAGTCTGGGCAGTGAATTTGCTCCAGGTTGTTTTGACTGCTACATGCAGTATTTTACCAAAATGGGCAGGACATCCATACACTGAGATACAATGAGATTTTGAATAGTTAGGACACCACCAAGTAACACTGGGCAATGAAACACTGCTCAGTAAGAACAGATCAGCAACTTGTACATCCCATGGATTATTCTGTCTGCATGGATGACAGTTTCAAAGGTAGGAAATTAAATCTTAAATTAAATAAAAGACTTGACCTGAACCAACAAAGCAAGCCAGGAAATTGAGCAAAGTCAGACACTCTTTTCTTAGGCCTCCCATTGTGGCAAACTTTTATTTGTAGAAAGGATCATTCTGCAGTCCTTCCAAAAGAAGACACGTTGATGTGCCTTAATGAAGCACAATAGAAAACAAGTCCTTTTTGGAATTGTGAAGAATCATCAACCACTTCCTTAATTCTCCAGCATGGTATCAGTTCATCAAAGAGCAATTCAAACTGCAATAGGCAGTGAAAGAGCATCTTGGAAGGGACATCAATGGAAGGCACATCAGTGAGCCCTGAAAGAGCATCTTGGAAGGGACAGCAGAAAACATCCTTATTTACATATATTCAGGTACCAAAATGGCTGAAAATCTGACCAGGCTCTTTTCTGTGGATGCAGCATAGAAATTCAACAGAGAGAATTTATTTTCACAGTAGTCTTCATAAATGCAACCCCCATCTTTGAGGTTAGCAAATAACTCAATTTAAAAAAAGTATTACGAGACCAAGAAGAACCCTCCACCAGGTCATGCTTTCCTGCTTTTAACAAAACTGAGCAAAGGGACCTCATCCACCAGACTGCCAGCTCAGATCACTGGGCATTCAGAATGGTTTCATACAGTTTTACTTCTGAGAAGAGACATTGTTGAAAGCCATTGTTCAGCCAGCCAACTACTGTCACTTCCATGAATGCGAATAAGCTCCAATATAGGACACTGAGTTTTTGCAAATGTAAGAAGATCCAATTGCTCAGTTATTCTTTGCCAATAAACCAACCCACCATTATTTAGAGATTTTTGTTTTCCTCTGGTGTCTGAATATGTGGGTGGAGTTTTGTTTTCAAGTCCCCTTCTTCACATTTTCATAAAGTTTTTTTTTTTTATCACCTTGCTAAGTTTTCAGATCAGCTGAAGGAATCCTACTGCCAATGGGATAAGGCCCTTGAAAAATATATAGATTGCTGTTTCTCCTGATAATATTAACTAGCACCTACTCTGAAGAAAAGAGAGAGCAGATTAAATTCTTCAGAGTTCATGAAAATTAACATTTGGTATAATTTTGTAGCCATAATTTACATGTACACAACTTAGACATAAATACATATGGATTAATGCAAATTTTCATACTGGGAAAGATTCACTGTGCTCTGTAAAACTAAGGGTAAGGCTGTGATGAATCATTTTTTAAATATTCTAGTCTGGATATATAAATAGCTCTCTGTTTCTAGAATAATTACTACTGGAAAACGCAGCTTCTTAAATAACCTAGGCCATAATTAACCTTCACTTCATTAAATCACAAATAATATCTTTTAAAAGTCTTATTTGTAAAGGCAAGCTGATTAATTTAAACGTTTCCCTTCTGCAAAAAAAAAAAAAATCTAATTTGAATTATTTACCAACGTAGCTACTTTTCAGATCTTGCAAACTCTGGGAAGGCTTTCAGCCGGCTCCCTCATCCCCTGCCCGCCCCCCGAGAGAGCTCCACGCTCACGCTGCCGCCCCCGGATGCTCGGGGAGAGGTGCCGGCTTGTGCCCGCACCTCCCGCGGCGGCTCCGCCAGAGTCGAGCCCCCTGCCCGGCCTCTCGGTGCCGCATCACCGCCTCCCTCCCTGCG
>VWZP01001285.1:1839788-1898591 GCA_013396995.1 Dicaeum eximium
GGAAGGGGTTGTTGGCCTCTATGAGCTTGATAGAGTAAGTGATTTTCTCGCTCTGGAGAATGTCGTCATTGAGGTTCAGATCCGACACCGCCTGCTTGAACACCTCGTCGTCCTTGGCAGCATTGCCTTCGAAAATGGCACCTGAGGGGAGGAAGGCGGCACAGGGTGAGGAGGGCTCGGCCAGGACCCCCACTCTCCTCTGGGCCGTGCCGGGCTCAAGCCGGCTCGCACGGCACCGGGTGGGGCACCCCGGGGGCACCGGGCGCCTGTGGGAGCACACAAATGGGCGGCCTCGTCCCGGGCACGGGGAAGCGCAGCATTCCTGCCGGCCACTTCTGCTCCACCGGCGTTTACGGAGCCCTGAACCAGAGCCACGGTGGGGTGATGGATTTGCTTCGCCAGTGACAGGAAAGGGAGCAGGCTTGGAAACTCCACCAACTTTTTGCTCGCTGCTCGCCTCTCCCTGGGATGCTGCCTTTCGGGCCGCGGTTTTATTGAGGCTTACAAGCACACACGAACGTGAAGCCGGGATTTATGTCCAGTAACCTGGAAGCTTTAATTTCACTGTCCTGTTTATGCAGTTAACGTGAAAACATCTGGCGATGTGTGTTACATAAAATCCCTCTCTACGGAGCGTGTGTGTGCCCACGCCAGGCTTACTGCCCTGCTCTACGCGGCGCTGGGAGATCTTTAGAGCTGGCAATAAAACAAGCAAAAAAACATTATTCCCCAGCCTGGAAAAGTCCTGCTGATTCACACCGTGCGTGCCTGTGGCATCCGTGCGCTGCCCGTGTGCATCACAACCCTGCACACAGCAGCTGCCCGCTGCTGCCCAGCGGACCGCTCTTTCTGCCAGCACTTACTTAGCAAACAGCACTCGGGCTGAAGTTCGTGCGGGGAGAAGCCGAGGTGACACGGTCCGCGCGCAAGAGAAGCGGGGCCGTGAGCGAGACCCGCGGGGGCTCCTTCACCCCCTCTTCTACCCCGGCCCTTCCCTAAGGCGGTCCCCGTTCCTCCCCGCGGGGCTGGCCCCGGTGCCGCGGGGGTCTGCCCTGCCCTGAGGATTGCCCCGGGGCCAGAGTCCCCCGCAGCGGTCAGGGCTGACCCCGTCTCCTTAATGGCTCCGCAATGCTGTCTGCCTTGGCTGCGCCCCCAGGCTCCGGAGGCGAGTGGCGACGACCGGAGCCTCTTTCCCACCGGCCTCGGAGCCGTCCGTGCCGGGAAACTTGTTACAGGGCTGGTCCCCTTCTCCCCTTCCCTGCCTCGGGTCCACACGGGACTTTCTTCCCGTCTCCGTGGAGCCTCCCCTCGCCAGGATGGTTCCTACCCCGGCCCCCTCCTTTTTCTCATCTCCCATCCTCCCCGAAAGGCTGGTGGGAATTACGGCTTTTCATTTCCCGGACATACTCCCGTTTCCTCCTCTATCATCCTCCACAAGTGATTCTCTCCCCCTTCTCCGCCCCTAAATATCCTCATTTTCGTTCCTGCTGGTACCTTTCAACACCAGCCAAAAGGTGACTGCAGAGCCTCGCTTCTGCTTGCCAGGCTTCTCGCGGACATCACCATGCCTTGCTCCCAGAAGCCATAAAAGTTCACATCAGCCTTTCCTTTGCCTCTTATTCATCCCTCTCTTCCTCCCACTGATCCAGCCTTCTTGCTGCCCAGGGGTTTTAATGAGATCTTATTCAAACCACAACAGTTGCGCGCATAGACACACACACGCACACACTCGCACAGAGCCGCTGCAAAGCTCGCCTTTCTAACCCTTTCCCAGCCAAGTTCCCCCCTCCGCCCCCCGCATTCCGGCTTGGCTGACACCTGCTACGGCAGGGGATGGAAACCAGGGGATTATCTCCCCGAAAGTTTTCCCTGCGAGCACGTTCAGATTATGCCTCTCTCCTGCTCGGGTGATGGGGGCGGTTGTTTGTTTTCGGTGGCGAGGAGGCGGGGGGTGGGGGGTCAGAAAGCCTTTCCACGCAAACAGGTCCAAGCACAGACTCCCCAGCCACATGGGAGACCGCAGCGGCGGCCCCGGCGGGTCCCCTGCCCGGCGCACAGGCGGCATTTCACCCCTAACTTTACAATCGGGGGCAGAATACAGCTGCCTTCCTCCCTTCCGTCCTCCTGTCTCTCCGCGGAGTTGGGTTCCACCGCTGCCCGTGACATTATCGCGGCTAAACCAGGCGCTTCCTTTATATATTTATTTATCTCCCGCGTCCCTCTCCAACCGCCCCCCCCCCGGCTCCCTCTCTTACCAATGTGGATGATGGAGTCCGCCCGCACCGAAACGCACTGAAATATCCAGGGGAAAAGCCAGAGCATCAACACTTCCATTTCCAGCCTCTCGCACAGCACATCAGCCCGGGTTTGGTGGAGAGACAGGGGGAAAGAAGAAAAAAGGCGCAAGGGCAGGTGGAGCAAGGCAGCAGGCGCGGGGGGGAGATGCCCAGACACCCCCCTCTTAGAAAAAAATCCCAAAATCCCCCAGCGCCCTAAGAATTATCCAAGATAGAGGAAAACGGGCGATGGGGAAGGAAAAGGAGGAGGAAANGGGCGCACGGGCCGCGCCGGGGCGAGCGCGCAGCGCTGCGGGGAGCGCCGCGCGGAGCCACAGCAGGGCAGCTGGCCGCGATGGAATAGATTTACATAGTGCCAGAATCATAGATATAGATATATATAGATATATATCTTTATATATAATGTATGTCGCCCCGAGGAAAGGGACAGGGGATTGATGCTCCAAGCGCAGGGATGCGAGGCGGGTGGGCAGCCCCCGACTGCCGGGCGCAGGCTGTTCCGCGGGGCCGCAGCCACTG
The DNA here is from genome assembly GCA_013396995.1 of Dicaeum eximium. Lineage (NCBI taxonomy): Eukaryota > Metazoa > Chordata > Aves > Passeriformes > Dicaeidae > Dicaeum > Dicaeum eximium. Next base: position 1,842,605 of record VWZP01001285.1, read on the forward strand.
CCCGAAAAGTACCCAGCGCTGCGTGGCCTCCGCAGCCCCCGCCCGGCCCGGCACCGCGGGACGCCCCCGCAGGTAAGGGCGCGGGGCTGCGCTCGCTGCCGCTCCTCCAACTTCAGCGACGAGGGGCGGCACGGGGGCACCGCGCCGAAGCGGGAGGTGGAGGGAATGCCCCTTCCTCTTTCCACGCGCTCGAGCCCGGGACATGATCCGTGTTCGAGGAGAGAAATTGAAATGCGAGGTTTTTATCCCCGCGCTGGGTACGAGGTGGTGGGGGAGAAGAGTGGTACAGCAGAACCTTTTCTCGTTTTGTTTTGTTCTAGCTTTCAATGAAATCTAATTCATAAATTGGACATGCTCAAGCTCAGAAGACTAATTCATCCCCTAAAACAAACGCATCAGTGATTGCAGGCACCCAAACGTGACAAGCGTCTCAATATACCGAGGATCCAGAGAAAACAAATTCATTCAGGAGCCCGAAACGTAATTAAAACAACTGCCAAGAAAATGAGTTGAGAGCAGGATGTTACCACGATTATTAAGTTGCCGCGGGGCTGAGGCACGGACCGCTATAGTGATACATACAGATAATGTCAGTCTTTGGATAACGGGAGAAGAGCGATTCCTGGAGGTCGCCGTCTTGCAAGCGCAAGCCTGGTAACAGCGCGCCGTGGCCGCATCCTGCTCCGGAGATGGCACCGGCGAGCCCGGGGCTCGGCGGGGAAGGAGCGGGCCCCCGGCCCTGCTGAGCCCTGGCAGAGTGGCCGCAAAGGGGCCGGCGGCGCCCGTATCCCTGGCACTGGCTACGGCATCCCTGCCATGTGTATTCAGCACACTTTTTGTAACCATCACCTGTACGTGCGCTAGTAATGCTCCTAATGCTGAGCAGTGCTTGCTTCCAGGAGCGATCGCTGCGACGTATTTACTCCATGTATGCAATTGAAAGCATTTTTTTTTCATGCAGAGCACAGTACGGCAAGAACTGCTCAACGCTAAGGAGTAGGAAATATAGATAAGGAGGCTGGGGAGGCAGAAGGGAGAGGGAACAGTATAGATGGAGCAGAGTGAAAAGGGAAGGAAGCTGAAATGGAAATGATATGAACAAGAATCCCTGTTGATCCACATGCATCAACAACCTCCTATTCAGCAGTAGTTACAAGCACAGCATTCGAGCAGGGAAGAGCAGGGGCTAAATAAAACAAGATATGCTTTTTTAAAATAAATCACTTGTTAACTACTCTTACTTACAGTCCTTGTCTTAAATATGCAATTTCACACTGATCAATGCAGCATGATATATACTATACTCTGCATTTCACGTAATAAAAACACTTAATCCAGATAATTGGCTTCTGGGACAGAGATCAATAGAAATGTTCCTTATTTGACTACGTTAGCAAGTTAAAATTAATTCTAATTTACATTTGCTTCAAATCAATATGCACTTAGTGACTTATACAGGCTCTTTAAAAAGTTAAGCACCTATATTGACCAGAGTCATATATATGTCAGTAACAAGTACATGTGTGGGAATTAGAGAGGGGGAAAGTGTTACTGCAGAACCAAGACTCTGACTTTCACAGAGGAGAGGAAGCTAAATTTATTTGTGTTTGAGAAGTGCTTTGGCATCCTAACCTAAAATCTGTAGAAATATGCAGCTATTAACCCCACGATTTACGCAGGCACCCAAAGACCAGTCAGTTGCACTCCAAGCACTTGGAAGCAGGCTCGCCTCCTACTTTAGTTTGTACAGCGAGGTCTTGATCTCAGCTGGGATGCCTCTGGATGCTATTTTAGTAATAGAAAAATAGTAATGTAAAATATTAAAACTCTAAACCCAGTTAATTGGACAAGTTACAAAATTTCCTCTAAAATCCAAGAGCAAATGCTCTGAATGCAGGAAAGGATCCAGTGGCAGCCAAGGGAGGGAGAAGGAAAAAGACAAGAGACCAGAATACAGTAAAACAGACCAACTGAAACATGCCCCAAAAAACAGACAGAAGGCTACAGTTAGAAGAGAAAAACAAACCAGAAAAATGCACAGAAGAAATCTCAAATACTATAAAATCTGACATGTAACATGCAAAGTACAATGAGACCTAAATGGATCCACCACAGCAAAGAGGATTGCAGCTTCAGTAGCATCTCTGCAAGATGAAAAGCTGCCACATCAAAACTTCATTGTGTCTGGTTTTAATTCAGGTTGCATTACCTTTTCTTTCACGTTATTTGCAATTTTTTTTTCCTTTCTCCTCTCCTTCTACTTTTTTTTTTCCTAAACAAAAAAAATCTCAACAACTTTGGCTTGGATTATGTTTTTCATAACAACTGCTTTTCTCCTACAATTTCCCCTCCTTCCAAACAAGCTATCTGCTACATTTCTAAGCCCAGTACAAATGAGAGTGCTGCTTTCAACCCTGCCATTCCTGGTTTGTAGTCAGGGGAGCACTGACACTTTGCAGTGGGTGTACATTGTTTAGGTGCAGCAGTCAGCACTAAAGGGCCAATCCCTTTGCCAACATTTTGCATATGAAGAATGTTCCAAACTGCTGTGATATTCCATCACTATTGTGTAGGGGACAACTCATGACGTGTTATCCCACAAGGTGCCACTGGATTTGCAGTGCCCAGAGAAGAATGACCTCTCAGCAGAAATATGTGAGGTATAAACCCAACTCAAGTGACAGCCACGTAGTCACAGTTCTACCCTGTGGCAACAGATGCAATTCTGTGCACGTCTCAGACAGCTCTTACCACCTCGGCAACCCTCTGTGGTCATTTTGAGCTGACCTATCACAAGTTATTGCTACGCTCATTTCTGTTGTCTGAATGAACATAGTATCAAACCTGTACCAAATGGGTTTTGCTACGACAAGAGAACGGCTCCAAAAACTGCACTGCAATTAGGAACACAGAACATTCTAGAAAGGTGAACTGAAAGACTTGTGCAGTGCCACACTCAGAGCCTTGTGCCCAGGGCTCTGTCCCTCTGTGCTACCATAACAAGAATGAAGCACATTTTAAAAGACATCATCGGAATCATGGCTGCAGGATATGCCTGGATCTGGAAAGCACCTCACATTTACAAAACTGCTTCATAAGCAGGAGCTCTGCAAGACCATAACATTGAGACTTTTATCATAGCCTATGTTCAGAAAAAAATGGAGGGCTTTAAGATTCAGCATTTCTTGAGTCTTATCCCAAGTTTCACCCATTTACTACAGCTAAACTGAGGCTTCCCCAGATAAAATCATGTATATATCTCTGTGTATATGTAGCAATGATTTATTCCTTCTGAAAGTAAATGGAACTTCTCTGTATCAGTTAACCAGGTGTAAAGGTGCAGCTAATACCTCCAGTTGTTAGCTGCTCAGTCTATGGAGCTGGAAGAATGAAAACAAAAGACCCATAAAATATCCTAATACACATGGTAACAATGTCCCTTCCTTCCCCAAAAGCCAAGATCTCTACTGTTAACACACCCACAAAAAAGTAAAATTTCTTATTCTAAAATGCCATGAAATTCAACAGCTGTGCTTCTCTTCAGAAATAGTAATGCAAAACCTCAAGCCTAACTTAATTCCAAAGTTTGTGGATGCTTATGTTTAAAAATTCATTTTGTCATTCTCCTGTGGTGACAGCCCGAGGTTTCAGTTGCTTTATTGAAGCTTCCTTTAGCTTATTGAAACCACCTTTTCTCTCTTCATGGTTGATAGCATAGTATGATAATCTTGCAGGAGTAAATGGAGTAGAGTCTGCAAGAAGAGGCTGCTGAATTATCGAGTTCTTTGCAGGACAGTTGACATTCTCGATTAATTTGTTATGTACCTACTAACAAGCTGAAACTTTGCTACAGTCAACACTTTATCTGGATTGACATACCTTTTAAGATGCCATAAAGAAGGCAAAGCACTGTTATTTCCATATTTTTACCTGATTTAATTCAGCAGAGTACACACAGCCTAGATGTGATTCATTTTGTACTTATGTTTGGTTAATTTCATCACTTCAATATCTGTTGCATCTTGATAAGATTCATATCTATTTCTCTACTCCTCTCTTTCAACTGTGACTTTTCACACCCTGTTTTTCTTTAATGGGCATTTTCTTTACAATAGATAAGGGTCTCAATAGGCCTTTCCAGCCTCCCACATTTTTATAGTTGCATAAATGCACTCTTAATGTAGTGCAAGGCAAATTGCGTTCGTATGAGCGTTCGTAAATGTTTTTTCTATCTTGGCATTTGTATTTAATTAAAATTTTGATTCAGCAGAAAAGGAATCTCTTTATTCACAACATTTTAATATCACTGATACGTGTTTCATTGAGAACTCTAACACACAGGTGACCAAAGAATCCTTTGGTATTACTGTAAGGGATGGGGGTGTAACTCATCGTTACAAGAAAACACTTTTCTCCTTCATTTCTAAGCAAGCCCCTTGTCATGATATCCACTGCACACTAACTGCAAAAGGCTAACCTCTCTAAGTTTGTTTTCCTGAGCAAAGATCCTTCCTTTTTTTTTCTTTTTTTTTTAAAAAGGAAGCAAAGTAGGTGTGGTTGCCATCTTTGTTACAGTACAGCTGTGTAAGAATGCAGGCTCTCCAAGTAGAAGTGTTTGTCAATTGTTCCTAATGTAATAGCAGCCATATCAAGATAATCTTTGAACTGACTTCACTGGCATTCATCTGAGGGGAAAAAAACAATTTACAAGATTCTCCACTATACAACCATCTCCAGGGGAACTCCATTCAAAAACATCTTGCATGCCTCACTGATCCATCCACATAGTACACACAGTCCAGTCTCATGAGCTGTTCAAAGAGCTGCCTATTACAGATAATGAGACACTGCTAGGACAGCTGTCCTCTGCCATCACAGCAACCCAAAGAGACAGGAAAATCACAACAGGAAAAGCCCCAGATGTCATTTCTTATGCAGCCTCCATAAACACATACTGACCAATCTCTAGTAATAGGCCAAGAATGACACCTATGTTTTACAGATACTTCACTGTGAATACATATCCTAGTTATATATCCCATCACAATACATACATACAATACAATACAATACATTACATTACAATACATTACAATACATATCCCATTATTATAAAACTTCCCAACACCTGACCATAAAAATACATCCTTGCTTTGTTAGAGCCAATTGAAGCTGCAGGGTGGTTATGCCAGACAAAGGAAAAAGAAAGCCACTAGAATTTAACCTGCAGTTCACCTCAGCTGGGTGAAGACTCTGGAGAAGTCACATTCCTGCTACTTCACACTTTACCCATCTGGACAGTAACAAAACCAGCAAAGTATATGCTGCTGCATGGTGAAGCAGAGAACCAGAAAAGTCTGAAAACGTACATTTAAGAAGTTCTGCCCTCCAGCCAAGACCCAGTAACTGATCTCGTGTTTGTTCCTGCTTCACTGCAAACTCCACCGACAAGTGATGTAAGCAGAAATATTTTGCTACAAGCCAGAAACTTGAACACTGCCCTTTCTGCATCTCAGGCAAAGAATAGGGACCTTTTCAACTGCACTAATTCAATCCTTTGCCGTCACTAAATGCTGATGCAGTTTGTGCGTGCAGAGTCCTCTGAAAGCCTCACAATGGAAAGTACTCGAAGGGAAAAGTAATTTTACCTTAAAAAAATCCCTGATCTTTCTCAGCAGTCCATTCTAAACCATATTATGTTTAATGACTGTCTCACAATGGGCCATTTCTACCAGGACAGAAGGCTCTCTCTTTTGTCTTGCAATGCTGTGTCATGGAATTGGTGGCTTGGGTTTGTTTGGGGTGGGGTTTGTCTATTTGTTTGTTTCCCAGTGTGTTTCTGCAACCATTAATACAAACAAGGTGCAGAATTAGCCTTCTCAGTTAGCACTAATGGCAGTCACACACAGAATATATTTTCCCAGGGATCTGTGTGTTCTTTGGGAAAAGATTCCCTGTAATGGAGTTCATAATTCATACTCATGTTTCCAGGAAGGGTCGAAATGAAGATTTTTTTTTTTTTAAGCAGAAACACCAGCTTCTAATTGTATGCCTAACTTAAAAAAATATTGTACCAAAGCCTTTTTTGTTGTATTTTTTGTCCCTTAGAGGAAAGAAAAAAAATCAAGCTAAACCATAGGGTAAAGTGTCATGGTATATCTTAAATTTCCTACTCAAAGAAGGGGATACTTTTTTAAAGGCAGTGCAGTCCAGCCATTGGAGAAGAGGGGCCATGATTCCTGGGCTCCATTCCCACCACAGTCACTGATTCATTTCATGACTAATTGAGTGGACTGTTGCATGAACATTGTATTCAGTTCTTAATTTAAGGGTGAACAAGAACATCAAGTTCCTTTCCTCAGTTCCTGCACTCAGTCAGCTGTCCTACTTCTCTAGGGGGTATACGGGAAACACAGTAGGTTTATTTTTAGCAGGTCAAACAAGTAATTTTAAGTAATTTCAAGTTTGTAGATCCTACAGAGATTAGGGGGAAAATTTCTTATTTTAAATAATTTCAAACAGAAAATGTGCTTTATGGCACTTGAGACCAACCCATTCCACTTAAATGAGTCTGGATGCAAATTTTCAGTATCTGAGCTCCACTGCCGACCTGAGTGACAGGACTTCACATGTCTAATGATTTCTTTTCCTTTCAATTTTTTAACCATGGTGGGGAGGGTTATGTGAAATAGGGCACAATACTTTATATTGAGATGGGTAAGAAAAGCTCTAGAAACCCAGAGCTACAAGCTGGTTATACTCGCCTCTAAGTTACATTCAAGTAATCTCTTCTGTTCTGCTAGAGTAAGCACCTGAAGTAGGTCTCCAACATGAGAAAGGGGTGTCCTGATGACGAGGTGTTGGAAAAGAAGCAGAGGAAGAATATACACCTCTTTTGAGAAAGAAAAAAAAAAGTAAAAAACACCTTGAAGTATTTCCATATGGCCTGGTGAGAAAGAGGGAGAGAAGGAAAAAAGAAAAGCACACTGCTTTCTTTCTACTTTTGGCTGTAGAAGGTGTTTGTGTGTAAGAACAGCTTTCTAACCCAGGTTTCCCCATGTCAAGAAGTTTGTTTATGTCAGGTTGATTTTCTGTTGACATTTTATGCTGTTCCCTGAAAAGAAACTATTTCTATGAGCACACGCAGGCATTCACAACCCTTCAATGGTTTGAGTCACTAAGCCACATCTTAGTGGTGCCTCATCCCTTCAACACCTCTCCCTCATCATTGACACAGCCCCAGCTGAAAACGTAAGTGTATCAGATTCATGTGAATAGTCTGTAGTGCAGCCAGTGGAAATAGGAAAGCCAGGACCACCTGACTCTGCACCATTCCACATAGCACCACTGGGATGTTATTGCCACAGTGTACAAGTTTAAGCTAGAGAAAAAACATAAATTAGTTTAAGAGCTCCAAAATACTTTGGTTCCTGGTACATAACACCTGACAACTCTGGAAACCATTACCTCTCTTTACTGATTCTTATTCAAAGTGAACTTAAAGCTATTACTCCATATACTTGACTCAACAATTCTGAGAAAGAGTACTAAAAAACCCAAACGTTTTTTCCCAGTTTTCTGAAAACTTGAAGATATTGCAGTAAAGGGTTTATGAAAAGGGCAGGGGGGTTAAAAAACAGGCGCCACTTTAAGCATCCAGCACTCTGTGAGTCACAGTCCCTGTCACTGCACCCTAATGAAACTTCATTGACCAACAATTTCTAAAGTTCCCACATTCTCCAATGTCTTCATAATATCACTAAATACACTTTTACCCTGCTCCCAGTCCAAACTGTGCTGCACTACACAGCAATATATTTTACTACAGCTACATGTTATCCAGCTGAATGCAAGTCTGCAGTGGAAATAGCTTTTTTTGCTGCAGTGCTGTATTATCACACATGACTAGACCAGGCAACATTGATTCTTAAGCAATGGCATTGATTACAACTCTTATTTTTAAAATGCTGGCAGGATACAGCCCTTAGATAAGCACTTTAAGACCAAATTTGAATTGCATTTCCCAGCAGCTCTCCTTTTTTTACAGAGACTATATAATAGAATTACAAATAATGTTACTGACTTCAACATGTACTGAGGATTTACACCAGCATGGTTTCAGTAGTAGAAGCTTTTAGTACTTCACACTTACACAACTATAATATGCTTTAGATTATTGTTTCCAAAATGTAAACTCTTCTTTCCTCCCTTCACTAGCTAAAAAAAGATGCTTGTTTTCCAGAGAGATAAACTTATTAAATTGAATTTGACCTTTCAGAGGTAACGTAGGGATTTCTGTTCCCTGGAAATACAGGAAGGTTCTTCATGTACTGCTCTGGGTCATGCAAGAGTCCACAAGGAAGTAAGCAAAGCACTCTTGGAAGAACACTTTACATTAAATAAATTATGCAGGTGAGGGGGCAAGGAAAAAAAACCAACCAACCAACCTCAAACCCAAAATATATCCTTACACCTACATTTTAAATTTCATACTTGAGAGTACGCAAGCATTACAGAATTTTCATGCTCTTAAGTAGCCCTCCAGATTTATTAACACCACATCATTGTTTGACCAGTTTCCTGGGGTAGTTTCCTGCCCTATTCCAAACATAACCTTTAAATACCTCTCCAAGATTCCTTTGCAGATTGTGCTTTTGTTTTCCCAACTCGGTAAAAACCTCCTCGCTATCCTACTGGTTTGTCAGCTTAATCCCAGTTTGCACAGTGTTGTTTGTAACAATGCACAAGGACCATACTTTTCCACTTCTGCCTTCCTCCTGCAGGAATACAGGGAAGTGCATCAATGCCATCACCTGTGCTGCTCTACCTGCAGATGCAGCACACCGGTTGCCCAAGTAGCTAAACATCCATTTCCTCACACAGTACATGGTGAAAACACAAGAGTAGTCCATCTTTCCCCCTCATACCACAAGCTCCATGTTTCACTCAGGACTTACAAGCACCAAAATACAAAAATCACAGGTACAGAGTGGTCTTTGTGTCATATGTTACAATAAAGCAAGATTCTGCTTCTGAGCCTTGTTTGGAACACTATCTCTAAATTGTTGTTAGTTATTTCAGCTTTTGATGGACTTACCATTATGGATAAATTATATTTTACACTTCTCCCTGTTTTGATCAGAGATCTTTAACTTCACCACCTACTTGGGCTTATTATTAAGACATAGGTTTCCCTCTCAAGCAGCAGATTTACAGTCAGGATCTAAAGAAATCCCGTAGAAACACTAAGTGAAGAAGCATCCATTATTCAATGATTTCACATAGTTCCCATAATTCACCAAGTAAAATGCCTTTAGGAGAAACAGGTGGCATAGCAGCACTTGCCATCCTATTGTTTACTCAAAGCCTCTCTTTCCAGCCTGCAGTCATGGATGTCCCTTAATTAAGTGCAAACCAGTCAAAATAAATTAATAAGAGCCACCACTGCTCTACTGCCTTCTTCTGTGTCAACTGAATTAACCAGGCATACAGAAAGGGGCTCAGGAGATTGAGCAGCAAATGCAATAGTCCTCATGAACCCCAAAAACCTTTTGGTTTTTATTTAGGACAGTCTACACAATAGAATTACTTCTGTCCTCTCCCACCCCCAGCACTGGGCAAAATCATAATTTCCATGCAACAAGAGAAGAAAACCGGAGTGGCCTGGCATCACCACAGTGAAATTGTCACTCTGCACAGGTTCTGTTTCACTGCCAGGGGTCCTTTCCCCACCCAGCAGAATCCAGCTGCTCTCAGCACTGCTACACCATGGAGAGCAGCTGGACAGTTTTGCTTCAGTCACTCCCCTTCTCCTGTCACTCTCGGCACCTACTTGGATTTAGTTTGAAAGCTTGGACCAGCTGCAAGCTAGCTACTGGTCACCTTTGCCTTACACACATAAAAGAAGCCTCTTAATAAATACATTACAGACACCTCTTAGTGAACTTTACCTCCCTCTAATTCCACACTCAAGAGCTATTAAAGAAAGGAACAATTATAACAAGACATATCCTTGCAAAACCCTGCTTCTTTGTGCACTTCATCCATTCACAGTCCTCTCCTCCATTTAGGAATACAAACCTCATAACTTTGTTTTCCTAACCTGACAAGCATATGTAATTGCTAGGTGCAATACTTGACTCAAGAGATATCTTTTCCTACTCATGTTTTTCTTTTCAGTCCAGTATGCCCAGGACACTCAATTCAACAAAATTTTGGCAATGCCTGATTCATGTTAATAACGTAGAATTTTCTTTTCTCTGTTCAAAGTGAAAGTGGATATGGATGAAGGGATTTTGTGTCATAATCTGAGACAAATTTTGCATTATAATCTCATCTCAGTGTTGTTTTCAGCAGAAGCATTCTGGCCCCAGAAGCCAAAGTCCTCCATCAGCAATATCATTCCTTTTCTTTTTGCTCACCCATCCACATCATTGCCTGACTACAAAACCACAGGAACGGTGATAAAAATCTGTCTGGTCGTTCAGAGTCACAGATAATCCGCCAATCATGCACTCATATTTATCTAGATCCTTACTAACAAAAACCACAAGTTTGGAAGTTTCCAGGCTCCAGACCCTGGCTCTGTAGGCCAACCACAGGATCAACTTCCACTAGATGGAGAACAATCCCTGGATTTGTCTAATGGTGTTAAGTAGGCAAAAACTGCAAGCCACCCTGTTCCTTACTGAGCTTCAGAGCATGGTTCCTGCACGCCACCAGCTAACCAGGTACACAGGCACAGGTTGGCAGCACCTCTGTCCCTCGGTGGCAGCAGCCCGTTCAATTCCCTCAGTCTTGGGCTCCATATTTGATTGTGCTTTAACTAATATAGCCTCACAGGATGCATTTTAAAAGAAGAGTGAATGATTTCTTCTATTCAGACTTCTAAATGCTGGAGCGGAAGTTCTCACTCTCTGCAGTTAGGAATGAATCATGTGAATTTGTGTCCACAGGATGAAAACACCCTTCTGTTGATGGAGGTGGCAACACAGCAGCTCAAACGATTTTCCATTAGCACACAATCAGACTTTGTATTGCTTATAGAGGAGAAACAAATTCAGAATACTGACTGAGTCTAAAAGGGACTTTTAAACACTGGTGTCAAAACAAAAACAAGAGGCAAGCATATTTCTCATCTGTTGGTTTCTGTAACCTTGAGCTCATCTTGCTGCAATGTAGTGGAATAAATCTGAACTGTGCAATTATGGATTTGATTTCAAGGCTGAATAAGAAAAAAAAACATTTAAGTAACTATAGCTGTTCTAAGCTGATTCACTGTACAGTTCTACTAAACTAAAGATGGAATAATGCAATGAAAACAATTGATTGAACAGTTACAATTAAACCAATAGGTTCAAAGAATCAGACCACTAAATTAATACAGCTACTGATAACCAAATCAGCTCACAAGAAGAATAAGCTTTCTAGCCCACAGGAAAAAGAATTAATTGCTTTGGATTAATGCTAGAGAGAGAGAGTTTAAAAGGAAAGTGAACTCCCTTTCAGCACAAGGCCACAGCCAAAACTAGCTTCTCTGTAGTTCACAAACCAGCCTGGCAAGCAGCACAGGCAGCAGCTCAGGATGCTGTTTCAGATTTCAAGAGACAATAAAGCATAGGTGAGGAAACAGAGCTAAATGGCCAAGAATGGGTTTGACCTCAATCTAAGTAGCTCAGACTTTCACCTCTCCACCTCTTTTTAATTTTCCCCACTAGTGGAAAGTTTATAAAAAATATCCTTGCAAAAAGTATGATTGCCTCTAGCACTTTGATAAGGATATGTAAGTTGGAATGGAATCCAGCTTTCTGTATTTCCTTGCTCCAAAAAGACAACAGGAATATAAAAATCAATCCTTTGTTTATGATTTAATGGTCACACTCATAGACAAGGGCAGCAAACTGGTTGACTGCACAAGAGCTGAGTGTGGGGGCTTATCCCAGGGACAGCCCAGGCTTTGGACTCCTTTTCCAACCCCACGCCCCTGGCTGGATTAACACAGTCTCTCTCCTATGGCCACAGCACAGCCTCTGGCTCAAAGAACGGTGCTGGAGGAGCCAACTCAGCTCTCGGGGCAGCAGAGTGGCTGTGCCAAAAAAACTGCAGTGTAAGCTCTCTCCTCACTAAAACAGAGGCAGTTTTATTCTTTTCTTGACGTTATATGCTGACAAAAACCACAAAATAATTCATTTAAAGAAAAGCTTCCTTTTGTATGTTTGCAAGAACTTTTCCTCACAAAAATATGTATTTTCTAGAAAAAAAAATATTCAAAATAAATATGACTCTCTATGTGTACATATCAACCCCAGAATGTCACAAACCAAAATAAATGCTGGTAACAACCATGCCCCTTCTTGAGAGCAGAGGAAGTCTCAGATGACCTGTAATCTGGGGAGAGATTAACCTTTGCCAAGGAATCACTAGGAACTGCTGATGCAAAACCAAAACCTCTTCATGGATGTAGCACCAACAAGGTCTTAAAAAAGCTGACACGGCTCTGAATGTGCAAGGAAAGGAGATGTATGAAATAATGAGGGTTCTTTTCTGTGTAATACCTTTCTCTGCTCCAAAGCACACTTTTGATTTGCTGATCTATTTTCTTTTAACAAGATGGTTTAGTTCATTACTTCTTACATGACTAAAAGCAGCATATTGCTTTCCTTCTATAGAAGACAGTAAATAACATTAAGGGAGTTATATGAGAGAAGGTAGAGCAATTTTACAACAGAAAGAACCTCATAATCACAGGATACAGGGTAATAGTCTTAAGGCACCATCATGATAAAAGGTATAGTTTTTATGTAACGCCCTTTTAGATTGATTTTTCTACATTCCAAATGCTCCCATAACCATCTTTTGACATTTCTCCTGCACAGCTGGTTACACCATCCATAAGCAATCTCTGTCTACCTGGCATTATTATTATTTTAAAAGCAATTTCTTTCACTTCATTTCAACTAAGACTTGTGCTATACCTAATTGCCAGTTACCACCCTCCCTTCTAGCAGAAGAAAATCCGGTTTCTAACCATTTGAAATCTATCCTTAATGAAAATGACAATATAATCATAATACCAGTATATGTACATTACAGGAATATGCAGAGCAAAAGACCAAAAGATAGTGGGTGCTTCTTGTGTTCTCTCTGTCCCACTTGAAATATTAACTCACAGATGAGCACAGTCTTATGACAATAACATCAGATATATTATGTACAGAACTACCAGCAAGAGGCAAAAAGAAGTATTAGTTGCTTGCTTATGATTAATAAAGTAGTTAAAAGAGAAGGAATATTATTCTTGCTGGATGCTCATTATGCATTTGATAATCTCTATTTATAGGACAATGAAGCATGAGGCTTATAAAATGCCATCTGTTGGTTTCTCTTTAATGTATAGGATTTCTGACTCCAGGAGCTGCAGTTCAGCAGTGTTGATGGTGCTACAACATGCAGTACTAATGCCTTTGGTTATGAGAATTTGAGCCATTAAACATCAAGAAGCAGGTTGGGTATACATCCTGAGTAGTGTAACTCCTATCTTCTTATTCTAATCTACTTAAAAAGCAATTTATACTTTCATGTAATTGATTTGGATCAGTCATTTAAATAGCACAACACACACAAAATTATATATTGCAACGATCCACAAATGTGACAGAAGTGATTTTGTTCTTTGATCTCCACAAGAGAAGGCGTCCCATGAGAGAAGCTCTGAGAGTTCTATAACAACTTCGGGAAAAATAGCAACTACGTTTTTATCTAAAAAAAATTAAACAAAATCACAGGCAAAAAGGAAAAAAAAGTCTTTCTTAGAACAGAGAGTTAGAATCAGATATATCTGCATTAAATTTGTCAGTACCTAAAGGATGAATTTTTCTTACATATTAACCATAAAACTAAAGCATTCATAATAAAGGTCAATATTAGAGTGGATCAGCTCTAGTAAGTTTGACTCTCACTGACTTCTATTCCTAATTAAGTCATCAAATGGCCCAATATCCAGATCTTAGGTTCCCTTAGAGCATAATCCTCTGGTTTTAATGCAATTAATGAAAAAGTGATTGATTTTTTTTAAGTGGGTCACTGTGTATTCATATCAGCATAAAGTTGGAGAGGTTTATATGGCTGGTTTAATTAGGACTTCTGCCTCCAACAGAACCCATAAACACTCAGCTGTTCACAGGGCAAGCAAACACAGGAAGAAGTAGCTAAGCACTGTCAGGCATAATTTATACTTTGGCAGTTTCTTAGGGAGATCAACCTACAATTTCTGTTCCTGCTTTCAATTGCTTTCACCTCTGCAGTCTCTGCAGTTGCCTCAGCCTTCACCCCTGCCTTGCCACAGCTCCACATTGTGTTTCTCCATCAGAGTCTGTCAGATAACTGGAAGCAACAGCTGCCCAGGACAGGAACTGTCGTCTTTATATTCCTCTACAGCACTTTGACAAAGCAGTTTGATGTCTGAACCAACAGGATTATAATGCCTTCCATCCCAGAACACGGGATTTGCTTCTCCCTCAGAAGCCAGAGAAATGGAAGAAATCCCTGCCTTGCTACCAAAAACGAGGTCACTGTGCTAAGCTTAAGACAAGTTGATGTAAATATTTGAGGAAAATAGAAAAATTTTTACAAAAGTTTTACATGTGATTTTTTCATACACCAAGAGCAACATGTGCTGTTTGTAGCCTGGACTCATTCAGGCTAAGAAAGGCCATCAAGAACTGAAAAAACCCAAACAAACAAAAATATAAACAACAACAACAAAAGCTGTTTAATGAAAGGGCACCCAAACAATTTTTAATATCTGTCTTTTCAGTAATGCACCCAAAAAGCAAACTGGTGTTCTCCTTTCTTTCAGGGACACAGCAGACAGTAAGCCCTGGAATTTGGTGAGAAGACCAAACTAAATGCAAATGGACTGTGGGTTTTGGGCTGGACATGGAGAAGTTCCTATTTGTGTCATATAAAGGAAATATACTGTTTTTCTAGTCAATCTGCTGTCAGTGAAGTATTCTTATAGAAGTCCAAGAGTCTTAAACTAATGGCAGACAAGTTTAGCAGGATATCATGGCAATTCAGTAAACCATATGTCATCGCAAATCTCAGCAACCTTTCTTAGTTCACGAAATGTAACTCAGTAACAAGACGAGGAATAATGAATAATATCAAGAACAGCTGAGATGAGAAACTAAAATGGCACAATTAATTCTAAAATGAACATTTAAAAATATTCCCTGAGATTAACTTAAAGGGCACTACTCAAAGTTTGTTCGCACTCATATAAATTAATGGTGGTTATCTCAAGTTGCAGCAAATAAATAACCAATGTACCCACATGCTGAAATCTCTTTCAAGTAGAACACAAATAGATATTGTTTTCACCACTTTGGGGAACATATAGTCATGATTCATCTTATGCTTGCTAATAATATCTCTTTTCCCCCCCCCTCTCATTTGTTAGGTTAAAGGCTGCTCGCATTTCATTTACCACAGAGTATTTTAGTAGTAACTACTGGTAAGGTTGTTAGAGCAATGTTACAGGTTATGCAACATTTTTTCATCCCTACATTTCACTTTGTTCTTTTGCAGTAGCCTATAATCCCTATTTGCTTTGTCTTTAAAAAGTCACAGGATCCCCCCTAAATGGAGCCCCAGAGGATGATAATATCCACTGTGAGCCTGGAGAGATGGGTCTCCAGAGGAATTCTGCACTGCTTTAATTAGATTGTTCTAAAGGTCACCAAGGTGCACACAGATATCAATTAGCCAATACTGAGTGGTTCCCATGGAACTGGAAGTTTTAATCAACTTTCAGAAGCCATGACATGAAACAGTTATGAAAGTTGGATTTTTAATCTTTCTGATCTTTCAGATCAGTAATTGATCTGAAAGAAAAGGCAAATAGGAGCTTGTACATTTCCAGAAAGAAAGAGGATCCACATTAGCACCATACAGTGTCCAAGTCAGGAGTAGCATGCTCCAAATGAAAAGTAAAGTACCAGGGAGTTTATTTACAGGGTGTACCTTGAGCCTTGTCGAGCTGAACCAGCGAGGTGAAGAGCACACACAGAGCTCCCTTTGGCTGAAATCCCTGCTCAGGCAGAAACTTGCTGCCTTGATCTCCCCCTCACTCTCTTCAAGGGCTCCCAAAAACAGCAAAGTGGAGCCATCTGGTTAACACACTTTCTTCCCACACATCCTTTTCCCTCAGCCCCTGCACATTACACTTTCAAACCTGCCATCCTTTAGACCTCTCATCTCAAAAAACGTGACTTTGCTGTCAATTCTGACTTTGATCAGTTGCTCTAAAGAGAAAGGATGTAGGGATCCAAAAGCCCAAGCAGTGCTGACAGCCACTATTGTTTGGCATCTTTAATCATTCCCAAAGACAGTTTCATTATGGGTGTCTACAACTCAATGACCTTTAATACACAACTCAAGTTCTTCTTTTCAGGCAAGCAGTATTAATTGCTGATCAAACACTCTCAGGTGTATGAAAAGATAATTGAAGCACTTATTTCCAATCCTAAGAAGTGAAAAATGCATCTTT
The DNA here is from genome assembly GCA_013396995.1 of Dicaeum eximium. NCBI lineage: Eukaryota > Metazoa > Chordata > Aves > Passeriformes > Dicaeidae > Dicaeum > Dicaeum eximium. The sequence continues at coordinate 1,859,154 of VWZP01001285.1, forward strand.
TATTTTCAAATTATGAGTGATCATGGTAAAGTGGCTTAAAGAAAGTCCTTATTTATTTGAAAGTTGTCAGAGTTTTACGAAAAAAAGCTATCCTGAAAACCAGTCCTAATGTGACCATCACTCACACTTCATTTTCACAAGTTGAAATCACAGTTACATTGGGAGACGTTTGTCCAAGCCACCGAAGGGAGAGGGAAGCTGGATCACTCAACCATTTCCTTGAAACAGATCTTATATGTGCAATACACAGTTCAACAACCAAAATACATCCTGCTGTTAGCTACTTTACGTATCAACACAAATTGTTTAACAGGTTATGAAGTGCAATTTCCGTAACAGTGGTCACACAGATCCTACAAAACAGAGAGAACCTTTCATACAGCTCTTGGATCTAGGCACCAGAAGTAGGCTTATTGCCACACCAGGCTTCACTGTGAGACAGTTCACAAAGCACCGCAGAGAATTTCTAAATTAATTCCCTAATTTCATATTATACAGCTGGTGCAAAAAACTTTTCAGAAGAAAATGCAAAACACTCACCTAATTTTAAAAAAAAGGGCAACTGAGTTTCCCAATAGTAAGATAAAAGTATATTATATTCTCAAATAACCATTGCTAGTCATGAAGCATATCCAAAAATGGCTCAGTTCCTTATGCACTTAGTTCCAGCAGATTTTCATTTGCCTTTTTTAAACTCTTTAGCAAGTTCAGTTTAAACTCTGTTATTCAATGAACATAATTTTTAAAAAAATCTTCAGGCTTCTGGCATGTGTGGCAAACACATGCTTTAAAAAAAAAGCAAGACTCTACCCACCTGTGCCCTGTGCTGGACTACCTTCTAGGCAGAAGGCTAAAATGGACTTGTTCAGGGAAGCCCAGGAGCAAAGCCTTGCATTTCCCAGGGAAACATTGATTCTATACTAGGAAATCTGTGGAGTCCTGGTCTACCTGTAAAAAGGTTTTATAGTCACAGACCCAGATATTAGAAACCCAGTGTCTTCCAATAAATTGTCTTTTGTTTTCTTGCATAAAAATACTACATAATTTAAAGGAATTTACCTCCAGAGGAAGAAAAAAATAGTATTTCAGGCTTGTAGTTTAAATGCAACATTTACAGGCAACACTAACACAAAGATGTTTGGAAGGAAAATTCTGAGTATTTATCCATAAATCCACAACCTAATCTTGTTGGTGTACTTCTTCCGTAAATAAATGAGGCAAAATCAATTTTTTAACAGCGACTTTATGAGGTTTATGTCCAAAATTTCTATTCAAACAGAGCTTTGACAGAGTTTACACCTTCAAGTCCAAACTAGGATTCTTTGAAATGGAATATTCTATATAATCAGGTATGTTTCCATGTAGAGACACAGCTGTCTAAGGTACAGTAATTCAGAACCAACTTTAGATGTTAAACACCTGGAATCCAGCAGTGTTTGCCTCCAGAGTTCTGATTCATCTCTAGTGGTGGCAGATATACAATCAGAACATTTCATAGCTGCCTTTCAAAACCCTTATCAGAACCCCACAGTTCAATAGTCTTAAAATAAATAGTGCATCATCAGCTAAGTATTGAAATAAGCATTTCCCCACTACGCATCATCAGCCTCATTTCGGTGCAGGGTAGGTCATCAACATTTTTGACTAAGTCCAATTTCAGCAGCACTTAATGCATAAGTGCCACATACCCTAGATTAGTTTCACATGGAGATTCCTCATCATGAATGACAGGCAGAACCTCGCTGGAGACACTTGGGGCTCAGACAGGATGTCCCAGAGAGATGTCAGTGCTGTCAGGAGAAAGAAAAAAGTGAAGTGCAGGAGGAACACCATGGCTGTGTACCTTGGCCTGTTCCTAATGCAGAACACTTGGAGTTTTGCCTGACATTCCATAGGACACTTCCTAACACATATGGTGAGTTTAAAATCCTAGGCTGAGTTAATAATTTTTTTAAGCTATAAAGTTTAGTTCTTCTTTAACTCCTAGGTAATATTGTGTTCTAATATTTTTAGGGGGTCTGGCATTGACCATAATGCAGTAGTGAGTAAGCTAGAAGTCTTTCAGCATCTGTGCATTCTTTCTCCCTTTCTAAAATGGAAATGATGATACCTCTAGTTCTAATCATGTTAATTCCTGTAAAAAAGTGCCTGGCATTAAAAATACAGATAACTATTTTCCCTCTAAATTCTTTCAGTTTACTCCTATATTATTTTATTGTTACTAATTTTACAATATAATTTTAATGCTTCTTCCTGGCTAGCTTTACCTGTTTCAAGTGAAATCATCATCATCATTGGTGACCATCCATTTACCTCAAGTGAAATAATTTTCCAATAGTGCTTCTATCTTTAAAGGTCTGTTTTTTCCATTCCCCATTCCCAGGAAGAAGTCATCACCTAACTACACACACAGACACATATTGCATGATCAGGTGAAGTTTAAAGGTGAAAAAATCCACTTCACTCCAACATATTTTTGAGGAACATTCTCCAAAGTTCAAAAACCAAACCAAAACAACAAACAGATCAAAGAGGTCTCTACCCAAAACAGCATCTGAAGGAATATTACCTTTACTATGAAAGCCCCCACACGAAAAAAAGCTGGAACCCTTTTAGTGCATTTCTATTCATGCTATTACCAGGCTGAATCGTGATGAACATGATTGCAGTGGCACTGCATGGCCAGCAGGCAGATGAGAATCTGAGCCAGCGCCCTGGCTGCTCTGCTGGCCCTGAGCCTGTTCCAGTCACTGACTGACTCACTAAAATTCAGGGAGACCCAGGGAAAAAAACAAATGTTTAGCACCTTTTCCTTTGAACCTATGTAGTATCGTTCTAAAGCAGTCCTGAGGACAGCTATCAAACTCCTGGCCAGCAGTGACCATCAGCCCCTCAGGAAAGACCAGCTGAACACAGTTTTGGAAAGAGCACACTTCACAAGCCACCACCAGAGTACAGCAAAATAACCAACCAACATTTCATCTCCTCTCTCAAGGCAAATCGTGGAACTGCTCTTAGCATGGATATGCCTTCCCGGCACCTGACCTTGTATTCTAGGTATGGATTTAGAATAATCCAAGGGACATTTTAGCTAATTATCTCTTTCTAGTGATGGATGAGAATCAGATGTCTTGTAATAATGCTGCTATTATTAGCTTGATTGGCTGCCTTTGATACTCTCACAAAAGCATGCAGGTTATATCTAATCTGATTTATCTTGTCCAGAAAATAAATTGACTTCCTCAGAGTAGGAAGGCCTCTAAGTTGAGTCACCTACACACCTCATCAGGCAGCAATAGGGCCTGTCCTTCAAGTGAGAAACCAAGCTCCAGTAAAGCATCTCATTCTCTCAGTTCTTCCCACAGCTGGCAGAAGGGTTGAGGAGAGGTGGGTACAAGCTAGATAAGTTTTTTATTGTCCAAAACTAAGCATAGTAAACATATTCTATTTACTTTTGAAACAAAATGTCATGTTGAAACTTTTTTTTTAATGCAGTGCCAGTGAAATGGTCTGACCAGATTTATCTGTATCTTTTCCCTGTCCCCTCCCAAAAATGCTCCATGATGTCTCATCACACAGATTCAGTTAAGTCAGTCATGCATTTGCAGGGTGAGAATTTAAAAAAAAAAAAAATTAAAAATAGAGTGAAATATAAAGACTTGGATGCAGTTTAATGTTTCAGAGGTTTCATATTTTTCATATTTTCACTTCAGATGATGTTCCTACCAATTGTCATGGACTTGGCCCTTTTTTATTTTTTCCACTTGAGACTTCACACTGCCAGTTTGAACTGGTTGGTCAGTGACAGGGGGCCTGGGGAGGAAACACAGACACCAGTGTTTCTTGTGTACTGACACCTACCAGCTTTACAGCTATACCTCACCCAAACTGCATGGTTTACTTTCACACTACAGCCCAGGCCTTGCTGGAGCAAAGGGGCAGTGAACAGGAGACAGGCACCTTTCAGGTAAAACTAAGGGAGTCACAGAGCACCGCTAGAAGGGAGAGGTGGCTGTGCTCCTCCAAGGAAAGGGACTGAGCTGTTGAGTTAATTTCAGCACCAGCCTGCTCAGCTTTTCCTGCCATCTGTATTTTGAACGCAGACTTTCCCGTTGTTACCTACACTTTCATCACCTCGAGACTGAGGTTGTTACCAACACATCCCAGATGGGACTCCATCTGAGGGCTGTGGCATGACTGAAGCAGGGTTAGGTACCTCACTGCCATGTGCTGATGTCAGTGCACAAGTGACAGCTCTGACTGAACTCATCTAGCAGCTGAAGTGGAAGGTGCTGATCAAGATCTGCACTGCCTTACATGGCAAAAGCACATCCTTCCAAAGAAATTATTTTGGTCCATCTGCCATATTCCTACAACTATGGTGAGCCAAGACAAGCAAGCTGAATGCTGCTTCCACAACCACCACAGGTGTCCCCCCATGTGGACCAGGCATCCTTCAGAACTGGCCTCTTGCCCTAAGGAATTTCTGGGTGAATTGCAGAAAACAACAATGCATTAAGGCTTCTGACAAACAAAGTTTGCGTTTTCCAGAATAAAAGAAAGGTAGAAAGGAGTTGAAGTACCTGCTGGTTTCATTTTAAATCTAAAATAAATAAGAATGCCTTAAACTGTGTCCACTGCTAACATCCAATTTAGATGCATGTTAACACATTATTCTGGGGGCTTTATCAACCTATAAACTTCTCAGAAACCCAGATCTGTTCTCTTATACAGAATTATTTCAAGAAAATCTTGCAGCAATGCATCTGGTTCATCTGCTCCCTTCCTGGTAAATACCAAGCCCTTTTTATAAATAGAGATATTTTGGATGGAAGGCTGAGAAGCTACAGTGCAACAGTGCCATCCCCTGTCTGCAGAAGTCATTGTCTCTCTCTCAGAAAAGCCGAGGACAGAAAGGCTCCACCTGTGCCTGCTGTACCGACATGGAAGGGAACTGGAGAGCAGCAACACAAGTTCCACGTGCTTCGTGGAAACGCTGCTGGGGAATTCCTCCCTGCAAGCTCGGTTCTGAAAGAAGTTTCTTTCTAGCTAGTGCCATCGACTTTGTGTCAAAATAAATTGCAAAGCATTCCACAAATTATACATTGAAATTCGGTTTTTGTATTATCCAGCATGCGGTCTGGGGGAGGGAAAGCATTTTGCATCTTTTTGTAGTAAGCAGAAAGGAGGGAATTCCCACACACTTCTAGACATCCCTGAAGAAAATCTGTTCGTCTCTTCCACTGCTTTGCATGTCCACTTCTGTTTCTACTGGAAGCAAGAAGCACTTCTTACTAAACGTCCACCCAAGCACTGCACCCGCTGTAACACCCCACAGCTCAACATTGAGTTTAAAACCCAAATTAGAATGAAATATTGCAACACAAAGAAGGGCTCCAAAGAAATTCGGGAATAAATGGGGAGAGGTATGTGCAAAGGTATTTCTCCACAGGATTTTGGATGCTGTTGTGTATCCAATTAGCATTTTTCATTTACAGGATGGCTGTAGGGACTTGCGTGGACTAAGAGCATGTGCAAGACACATTTACTCTGAATCCTTCTTTTTTTGTCTCTTCTAGATGCTAACTTTCATTCTGTCCATGGTATCAGGAAAAGAAGAATAAACTAAAATTAAGCAATAAGCTGACCATGTCAATAGTTACTCACAGTCACCAATTCCCTGTATTTAGCACGAAAAATTGAAGCTAATCATTCTTTGCTAGCATTCGGAACAACTTAAGTGCTGTCTACAAGTGTCATCTTCCCTGAAGGCTTAAAAAATATTCCCAACAAACAAAAAAATCCCCAAAAATTCCTGTACCACACAACTAATGTATTGCACCATTAGTGCCAATTTCTTACACATCCTTCAGTTAAGTGCAAGTAAAGCCAGAGCCATTTGTACAATCTCCTTCAATCTCTTCTTCTCACAGAATGGAACTAAATCAATCCTGCAGACCAAGAGCAGGCCTCCCTTCTAACCAGGGGCAAGTCTTTATCTCTCACCTGCTATCAATCCCCTCCTACAGGCTACAATAAGATTACTTTTAAGGAAAAGTTAAATCACAGATGTCAGAGGTTTCCCATTTCAATCACAGTTCAAACCCATCTTTAAAGTGGGTTTGTTGTGTTCTCTCATATCAACTTTATCATGGTGACTTTGATTGAATAGGTACAGGGAATTACAGCCTTTTAAAATCACGGAAGTCCAAAGTACTGCCTGTTACAACTGGTCTCTTGGGAAACTCCTACTGCAACCTAACTGCAGATTTTGCTGTTCTTACGTGGCTGCCCTGTGATCCCCTTGCTTCATTGGGAGCAAATAAATTGTCAGTGACTTTCCACCTTGTTTTTTCTACACCCACATTGTGCCACCTTCTGGGGGCAAGTGATGGGACTTAGCTGGGACCTGGTCATCCCTGCCAAGTCAGGTCACACATGGCCTTTACAGGGCAACAGAAGGAAAGCCTACAAGGAAAAGCAGAAAAGAAGCCTTACCCTTTATTCACTGCTGTCCTGAGAATACTTTCAAGAACCCTCAGCTTTCTTCTTGGTGGTTATGGGCTCTTGTATTAAAATGATCTTCTAGATAATCACCCTGCATGACAGGCTCAGCTTACTATTAATGTTCCTATTCCAATCTGCAGCTGGTATTAGCTCAAAGCTCATAAAGTGACTCCATGGGGGATATTATAAAAATGACAGACACATTGCCTGAAATATTTTATTAGAATCCTATCTATATTAGAAGCAGAGTCTCATAGCTATCTAATATCTGAGCTTCCACTAAGCAATTCAGCTTCCACTTTGTTGTGAACAGGTTATTATAATAAAAACTAACTTGCTAGAGACTTTTCACAAAATAAATCAGGGGGCACAGGACACAACACAGAAAACAAAATAAAATCTAACCTCTGAAGTTAATAGATTGCCAGTCAGCACATAGCACATTCATCTTAGACATATCTGGACATCTGTATGTTTTTTGAAGACAGATGTCATCTCTTCCTCCTCAAATATTTTGCAGTTACCTTGATTTAACTATGTCTGGCTACCAAGTGGTTTTAACTGTTGTAAAAGCTCACAGCAGCAAGTGGCTTAGTGGAAAGTCACAGACAGCAAGGTAAGATCAACCTACCCAAATAAAGAGATATCAGTGACCAGTATCACATAAGCAAAAAAACCCAGCTACAGACAAACTGTAACTGAGAATTAGCTATGTGACCTACCCCAAAGAAACAAGTTAATCAGTTATAGTTTAATGAGGAAATATTGCTATGGGAGTCACCAGGTGGTGCTGTTAAAAATGCACATTTTAGTAGAGAAATTATGTCTATTCTTTGAAGACATACTGTGCTGTTAAGTTCTCTCTCTGTTTAGGTGTAATCTTGGAGCAGAATGATGCTAGGAAGAAATAGTCAGTATTTGACTATTTGACCAAATCTCCCAAGAGGCATTTCCTCATGCCATGCTCCTGAGATCCCCTGCTCCTAACACTGAATTTATAGGAAGCCTTGCTTAATTTATACTAAGAAAATATATAGATTTTGCCACTAACATAGGGAGAATTGACTTATGCAGCCCCAGCTCCAGGATAAGACTGAAGAACAAGATTAAACCCAAAAGATATTCTTGATCTAAGAGAAAGCAAATTATTTCCACCAGGAGCAGAATTACCTGGTTAGTTCTGAGACTTTCTTCTTTGTGTGGTGCTCCCTTATAGAATATGCCTACTTGGTGGTTATTAAACAGAGGAGACACCATTACTTGAGAGATGGGATAGAAATTTTTACGCCCTACAACCAATAGGTCTTTCTGAGTTCTGAGCACAAGCAGCCTAAGCACCATCCTCACTGAAGACAACATAAAACTAAGCCTACATGGAGATGCAACCTCTCTTAGTTCAGTGTTGTGAGTTATGGTGTGCCTAAAACAACTACCCTGGCAAAGGCATGGAAGGACTTTATTGCTGCCCAATTAACATACTTCAAAACAACTCTTTCCAAAGCAGCTTATTTTCTTTCTACTCAATAGGAATAGAACCCCATACAACTGGAGTGGTACAAAGTGACATTTGGAACCAAGATCATGAAATTTCTTCTTTGGTGTCTTCTGCAGTAAAATTAATATCCATGACACCACTAAAAAAAAAATTCTAAAGAACTCCACCACCTTAGCAAACTGGAGAAATGTTTCAGAAGAGAAAGTAAAATGCAGAACATCCACCAGCAGATTCTTTGCTATATATTTATTGCTGCTATTTGAAAAGTGAAGAAAAGTATTTCCTAAGGAACCATTCATAGGAATTTTATATGGGCAATTCATTTTCACACTCTCTTGATTCTGGGTAGGATACTGTTATTTTTGTGCTGGGTAGAACAAGGTCTACTTCAAGGCACTTCTCAAGGAGTGTGATTTCCTTCAAAGCTAAAGCAATCTTGCTGGCAGAGAGCTTCACCTTCAAAAGATGGCAAGATAAAGCCAGCATGATGGAGGAGAAAAATATCCTGTATGGCATGTGCCTCTCTATGTTTCATCTTTAAAATACTTGTATCATGCTAGCAGAGACAGATTCTTCTCTAGGAAACATGGAATTCTTACTGCAGAATCTATTAGAAGGATTTAAAAAAATGAAAAAAAAAACAAACAATTCTACTCTCTGCTACCAGGAAGTTTGCAGAATATTTAAAACTGCATCACAGAATAAGTCAATTTAGATTCAATTACCAAGCCCCAGCCCTCTCACAGCAGTCACATTATTCTCATGTAAAGTGCCACAGGATCTTTCAAGGCTTTATATGAAAGGTCAAGGATTTAACTGCACATTTTCTAGACATAAAGGTGTAGTATAACAAAGGTAGAAAAAATATACAATCCTCCCCAACTGGCATCCGAAGTTTTTTGTTAATCTTTAACGTCAAAATGTTTAAAGTTCAGTGTCTGTCAGCCCCAAGTGGAAATATTTACAGATCGTGAACATCATCAAGTTTGCAAGAATCCTCTTTTTGTATCATTAAAGATATTAGCAGAGAGTTACAGCCATGCTTACCCTGTCTCAGCCAGGACTCCAAGCATGTCCCTCCTGCTGTGGCCAGTGGCACTGTCATTCCCCATCTTATGCCAACAACAGGAGTCTGGGACTGCTTCAGATTTAGGAAACTCTAGATAAGCATAAAAGCTCTCTGGGTTGGAGAAGATATTTTAATATTGTTTTAATTATTTTTTATTTTAAGTTTTATTACAAGGCAAAGGAACAAAGACTTTAAAAAAAAAAGAAAATAAAATAAAAGAAAAAAACCCAAGTAATTTACTTCCTAAAGTCTTATTTAGATATTTTTTTAAATGATATACAAGTCCCAGTCTTTTTAAACATAGGCTCTCCACCTGCTCACTACTACAATTTAATTAATGTACTTGACAGTTTGCTGCTTGAACTTCTCAGCAAGTTGGAGTTTTACTTTCAGCCTCTCTGTAGACTACCCTTCATGCCAACAACATGTTAACCTCATTAGGGCCTATTTCAACATAGCTCCATGCTCAGACCTTAGGTCAGCCTGCTAAGCAGATCTGAACAGGAACCCTTAAAACCACACCTGGATTAACAACTCCAGCAGTAACTGCATCAGAAAAAGGTAGGTCATCTTCATTTTTGTATTATGTCAAAGCAAAATTTTAGCCTAAGTGATTTTTAAAAGAGCAAAATATCTATAGCCAACATACACAACACTGGGTCATAAAAATTAATTTCCGAGTGTCCAGTGAGAAGTTAGAGCAACAGTTTTCATATAGGAAAGAGCTTGGGAACACATACCCTTAAGAAATCTTCTCCAGCAGGTCAATTTTAAGAAAAAAAGCCTAGCAAGAACGTTCTGCAAGAACTGTTGTCCTACCTCCTACCTGACAATAAATGACTGCAGATGGTAGTAAAAGAGCCTACGGGTCCAATATTGAAGATCCCAGATCCTCAAAATAAAGAAAAACACTTGAAAAGGAGGAAAGGACGTTGCTCTCTTCTCCCTTCTTGCCTGGAAACATTCAAGCCACAAACAGAACACAGTAACATAGCCCTCAGCTAGGGGCTGGCTCTAACTGGGGAGCTGTAATTCTTTTTCAGTGGTTACATTCTTCAAGGAAAGAAGAACAGCCCTTTATGGCAAAGTACTGAAGCAGCACATTGTTCTCCTTTTACTGTTTACAACCCCAGTTCACTGCCAAATCACTTTCTCAGGACTGCAAACAGCCTGGCTGCTGACTGCACTGGCACTCCTAGGATAATTAAATACTTGATATCATCCCATACTTTCAGACCACTCTGCGGTCCACAGAATAAAGTCAAAGTCACTAAACTTTAAAACAGATGTGATGGGGAAATATTGATTAAATGGCGACTTTCTAGTGCATACACAGACTTTAAAAGTTACAAATATAAGAAATCTTATCATGTTAAACAGATGTTTCTTAAGTCCAGATACATTTAATTGCTAATGAAAATCCCCACAGATGGGAGAAAAAAAGAATCCAAGCACCAGCCAAACCATAAAGACTAACATCCCTCTCTGTCCTAAGTGAAAACATATCCCATAAGCTCTGTAACCTAGAATGCTGATTTTAATACTACTCTTGAGGATACCAAATAGCAAAAATACTTAAATACTCTTTGAAGCCTTCATCTGTACCACTTACCATAAAGTGTAGTACATAGTGTTGTATCAATACCGTTTTCCTTCCATTTTAAACAAGATGAATCCTCAAACTCCTCTTAAAAGGCTCTCAATGCACTTATTGATCATGCTCACATGCACATCAGTTTCAAAGCTGTCATTCCATGTGCCAATTTCAAGTATTGATCTAACATTTCATGCAGTCTACGCTGGCATTTACCTCAATTTTCAGTCCTTGCAATAACTCGTGGAAACTGAGTGAAAAATAACTCTGCTATAGTTTTCGAGCACACAGCCTAAGCTCCAATATTTAAATTCACATGGCAATAAGATTAAAAGCCCTGGCAATAAGATTCTAAGTTTCTTCATTGTGGTAGAGCCACCATTAGATGCTGATGTTTCTGAGCACAACTCAAGGTGGCAACTGCAGCTGTTATTTTTCTCTCAAACCACACTCTGAACAAAGAAAGACATTCCACGTTCCCCATCTTCCCTGTAGTTCTCCAAAATACATTAGTATGCAGTTTAACTATTGATCCTGCAAGGTTTGTGGAATTCATGTTACTTCAGGCAACAGAGAGGAGGGAGGGGGAAAGCAATGCAGAAATTATTGCTATTTCCTTATCCCTTCCTTTTCCTTATTATCGCTCTCTTCAAACCAAACCCTTAGAATTAAGAATCCCTAAGAAACCCAATTTATTAAGAGTTCCATTCACACCAAAAATCTCCACAAAGATCTTCTTGCCAAGCTGCAAATAACTGTACATAATACACTTCTCAAAGAAGCCTGTAGTCAGGTGAAGGCAACCTGTACTCTCAGAGGTGGTTTTCTATTCCACAAGAAATAAAAGAAGTTGAAATGGCACATTGATACTGGCACATATACTATACATTAACTTCCATGCAACTTATTTTATATCTCAATAGCAATACAAACACATTGGAAAAACTTCACCCCTGATGAAAACACTGTTAAGCACTTCTTGTATATCTGCAGAATTTATCCTGCCAGTAAAGAAACTGCCTTTGCTAAGGAGTTTTAGATCTATGTACAAGTCACGATAATCAAGTTACTGGAATTGAAAACTCTTTTCTAGCAGTAAATGCAAAAAGACAGTTGAGTTTCCAAGCAACGATTCTGCTACTGAGACTCACAGATGCTGAGCAGGAAGGCTGAGAAATTGCAAGATTCAACATATGGTAATAGAGAGCCCCTACTTAAGCAACTGTAAACTGTTATTTGCTTCTGCAAAGGTAAACGAACCCCCAGCTCTGTTTTAATACACCATCCAATAATTTGTTTGTTTGGAGTTGGTTTGGTTTTATCTTTCAGAGGTGGGCTTTAGTGCACTGCAGTGCCAGACTGACATGCTCCCAAATCAGTGTCCTTTTCTGTTTGTGGGACAGCCTTCCTCTGGACACAACTGACCCTTAACTCCCTGACATGGCCTGCCTTACCAAAGGATCACAGTTAAAAGGGATGGGGGACTCCAGCACCCAAACCAAGCTTTTGTAGTAGTTATGGAATGCATGATGTCTCTGAAATGCAGCTCTCTGAGGTCTTTTAATCCACTTGACCTGACAACAGTGCATGACCTGACTCCCCAGCTCAGTCCCATCACCTCAGCTGTTCCACCTAACTGCTTCTGTGAGGCTGCAGGCTGTCTCCTGCAGAAGCAGTTATTCTCCACAGGCTCCAAGTTATCCACAGCTCCTGTGTGAAACATCCCACCTGCTGCAATCCTCCTGTACGGTCAGAGTTCCACCCAGGCACTGTGCACAACAGCTCCTCCTTAGGCAGCTTGCAAGCCTCTCCTAACATACACTATCTTTCTACAGACTAGGTACTACAAAAATAAGGAAAGAACCCCAAACAACCAAACAAATCAGTCACAAATGAGTCATTGACTTATTTAAAATGAATGCTGTAAGAGATCTACCTCTATCTCTTAAAAATACCAAAAAAAAACCCAAAAACAAACAAGCAAAACTCAAAAACAAAACAACTCCTTCTCCCCTCTCATTTTACATTTTTTTTACACTTTTTTAATGAATATAGAAGTGGATGTTGTAACAGAATAGAAAAGCAATGCAAAAGAAAGACCTTAAGCCAGATCTCCCAACAGGAACTGTGCAGACACACATATACAGTCCTTACCTCTGGGGACTGTATCTTCACACCTCAATTTTGCCCCACACAAACTCTTCCTCAAAAATCAATAGGAGAATACAATGCAGAGATTAGGACAATAAGCCTACAAAATATTCACTGTAAGTAAGGTGGAACTAGGGTTAATTTTTGCTTAGTTTTCTTCCCCACACTCCCACCTTTTCCTATTTTAGAGAGGAAAACCACCTTGACAGGATAAAATAATTGCAACCCCCTTCAAGGTTCAGGTTTTCTCTCTGTTTTGGAATAAAATGAGCAGTGTTATTTTAAGACCAGACCGAAAAGCAGAGGGAAAGAAAATAAATAACATAACTCTGCTCACAGCACAGCAAACAGAATTTGAATTCTCCGCCTTTGAAACTTTGAAGTAACTATAAATCCCACTAGGAGAAGGCCATTTGCTGACAGGGATTGTAGATAGCGGGTGTTAAATTACTTACTGTCCATTGCCATGAATACCAATGTATTGAGAATTACATTCCAAAAAATAATAAACCAATAAAAGAACAGTTCCAACTGGCTCCCTAGGAAATGATGCGAACTAGCCAAGATAACATTTCACAGATCAGAGCTGTTTCCAGCCTAGCCAGGGGATGTTTGCCCAGCATGTCTTTCACATTACATTAACCTACAGCTAATATGAGACTCATTTTCACAAACACCATATTCAGATAGACAAGTTAAAAAAAAAAAAAAAAGAAGAAAAAGAAAACCCAAACAACAAACACACAGAGGATCCCCCGCAAATAAGCAGGTAATAACTGTTAATTATTCATGGTGTGCAATTACAGAGGAAATGGAATCCCAAGTCTGTTCTTATGCATGTACACAAAAATCCTAAAAGCCAATCCTCTTCTATACACAGAGGGTACAGACAGCACATCAAATATGTCCACAATTTGCTTGTCACCACATGAGACCTGTTTTTCCCAAATGGTTACCACTGTGATAATCCAGCTTCAGGCTCCCCCTCATTCCAATAACACAGTCCACAACACTGCCCTAACCAAAACAACACATTCAAGTGCCTAAAGCAGATAATTCTATGGATAAGCCTCCATTGCCTCTTGTGGATAAAAGTGCTGCAGCTGGGTGGGTATCAGTTGTAATGCACAGGTGTAACCCCGCACAGCGGGGTTACATGTGATGAGCAACAGTAACAGAACAGCCATCAAGGGCAGGGTTGTTTTATTTTTGAAAGGAGTAGGAGAAGAAGAGAAGGCACTTAGGGAAAGCATTTGATTTTATAAACACATGTGGGTTACTCCTGCAGTGTCCTTCAGTACACAAACAAGAACCTCCCTTCTGTGACAGTGGCAATGCCTGATGTCTCCCTGGTTACACTGCACAGTGCCTCTCATTACTGTTTCAGCACATCTTAACTTTTTGCCCATACAGAGATATAGAAATCTTTACAGAAACTGGTCACATATTTCTGCAATATCATTTTTTAATCTTGCACCCAATAAATATTTGGTTTTGTTAGTGCCGCTAGCCAAGTGGCATTTGATAAACAATGAATGCTGCAGCAGAGTTTTCTCATCAATCAAGCTATATAAAAGGCAAATCCAGCAATTTAATCTCCTGTTGCTGCAAGCTGTCTAAACACAGTGCTTTTTAACAAGACAGTTTTGTTCCAAAAGTACACACTCCATCCAAGTCTTGTCATTAATTTGAAAAATTACATGCATGATTCCCAACCCCTGGGAAACACAAAGCTGTCTTACAACTATCCTTTAGAACTGAACTTCTTCTAAACAGAGTTGAAATGATCTATTACACAATAGTTGTCAAAGCAGAAAAAGAAAATTTAAAATCCATCAAATGATTTCTTAAATGGTTCCTGATTTCTTAAAGGTTTTCTTCATTGGGTGGTTTGTTTTGAGAAAAGTCCAGACTCTAATGTCAAATTTAAACAGAGGTCAAACAACTCAAATCTAATTCCTGAGTCATACCTATTACAAAGGCTTGATGTTTGCAAAACAAAACAAAAAACATGCGTTTTTTTCCTCTGCTTTTCTAAAGCAGAAGGGAACTCCACATATTGGAGCCACTTACAGATTATTTTTAATCACAGAGGGTCAAGAGTCTGTTTAATGTCTTTCAGTGAGCAGAGCATTTGCTACTGACACTGGACTGCTCTCTTCAAACAGTGTGCAAACTGTTGTGATGTATCCCAAGTCTGCCCCGCAGGACAGAGATGCTCCTGTGTCTAGAGCAGAAAAGTCAGCCCACAGCAGATGGGAAAGAGAGCCATTAGAGAAATCTGGGGCAGCCCTACTAGGAGCAAAGGGGGCAAAGACCCAGCCTAACTCGACCTAAAATAGTCTCAGTTTATTGCAAGGATCGTATTCCACAGATGCTGAAATTAAGCAGCCCCTTCAGTCCAAAAAAGTATTTCTCTCCCCAGATTACATCACAAACCCACTAGGCCTTCAGATGAAGAATTTTCATAAACTGACCAGTTTTTTCTATTTGTCTCAAGCTCAAGTTGATGTTTACTGCAGTGTCATCATCCTCTTAGTAAAAAGAGCTGGAGATGACCAGAAGAGCACCAAGCAGCTGCTCAGTACTGACAGGTTCTGCTGGATTCAGACTGATGATCTATTGTGGAAGTAAAAGTCTCTCTACTATTTTATTAATCCTTCAAGCATTGCCATGTGCCTATTCCTTTATCTCCTGCCCCCTGCAGTAAAGAGAAGTTAGGAAAGGACATCCAAAACTTTCCACCAGGAAAAGTTTCCTTTTAAATTATACATCATTCATGGATTATGTAGAAATCCCTTTTATTTTGATCTGTAAAGGTTAAAATCTCTCCTGACCTGAAAATGGGAACCCAAGACCTTCTGAATTTTTCATCATGGAGATACACTGTAACAAATTAACTTTTTAATCCATTTCCCTTTTCAAACAAATTTTAAAATGTCAAGTATTTCACACTGAATGTTCTGCCATGCAGAACATTTCTATCCAAGAATGACAGAGTGTCTTTCAGAATGGTTCAAAATAAACAATCCATTAGTGAGAATTGCATCATTTCCTAAGGTGTTAACTAACTGGAGAGTGAGTACAAAAGCTGAATTTCCATTTAGCGAAACAGAAAATATTAATTTCAAACTTCAAATTTATTTGCCCCTTTCTGGAGAGGCAGAAATAAATTTAGGTGGAACAGAAGTCCCTTGCATACCCAAGAAGTTTTTTCAAACACTTCTGATCATAACAGCAAAGGTAAAGTGGCTATTTTGACTTATTTTCACTGTTATTCAGGGTATGGATGCAAAAGTAGTTTAAGAATGCAGTCAGAGGAGAAGGAAAAGAAGCCCATAACAAACAGAGAAAAGCCCCATTGACCCTCATCCCCATCTCATTTGCAAATCAAAAAGGAAGAAGGAAGGCAGAAAAGATGGTCTGGAAGCAGCCAAGTGAAGCAGAATTGTTCTGTGCTACCTGGGACAACATTGCTTGTCTATCACCTGGGAATATTCCCCATGGTGACAGGCCAATCACAGGTAAGGGTCACACTTAGGGTTCCACATAAATACTTACTTCTCCCAGCTGCCTTTTATTTCTTGCACTGAAACATGCCAAAAGAAGAGAGATCCTAGGTGAAAGAAGACATAGGAACTACTGTGCTAGGAGATCAGACTTCCAAGTCTGGCACCATCCCAGGAGCCACGTGCGTATTCTCAGTGGGACAGAACTCACCACCATTAGTCAGTGCTGCAGTAATCCTTCTCTGAGAAAGCCCTGACACAGGAACAAACCCAACCTGAGAACTTTGAATTCTGCTTGTAATCCAGGTCTCTTTTCCTTACTATACTCAGGTAACATTTCAACCAGCTCACCATATGACAATGCATCTTGAAAGTAATTTTGATCTGGTCAGGCCTCTGAAATAGGGACTATTTTGTATCCTTAAATTTGCTGGAATAGTCATACTCTCAAGATCTAGTCAGGGCTTGTCTGTGTAACTATAGAGAATGTGGCATCTGACTAGTTCAAAGCAGTATTTTCAAGGTGTGTTTTTCCCCTCACCCTTGATTCAAAATAAAGGTTACAATCATAAGCCTCTATGAACCTTATTTCATAGTGAATGCAAAAAACTAAGTTAAGGCATTATTAAGCTTGTACAGATAGGCCCAAAAATACCCCATGAAAAAGAGAGCTGAATGTTGATGAGTCCATTCTTTTTCATTGTCTGGTCTGATGATCCACTCTCTACATAAAAGAAATTCTTCTAAACAAACAAACAAAAAGTTTTTTAATATAACATAATCATGAACCTGAGGACTATCCTAAAGAACATTCAAAAGGGCAGAACTGGACAAAGCATTTGCCCTTTAGTGCCTTGTAATCCATGCAGAACAAAGCTCATTTTACATAGTATAACAGTGCTTTTTTAATATAGGAGACACAAAGAACAGAATGAGAGAGGTCCCAATATTCCTGACATGAATTGGCCAGCTATTATTTCAAAAATACCTTTACCAATGTAAACAAACTTTTTGAAAATCCTATTAAAGTAGCACACAGCTTCTACAGGTACTGGGTCCCATTCAAGGATGTGATTTTCCCCAAAACATTAAAGAAATTATCATCCCTGGGTAGCAATACCAACTGTCCCATCCTTACAGACTGAGCACGATTAACAAAAGTTCGTAATTGAAACCCACCTGAAGTTAATGCTGGACTTTCTTTACAAGGTAATATGTTTCTCTAAGTAAGATCCAGGCCCTTCTGTGCCAGAGGCTGGCATAGCTTTAAGGCAAACACTAAATAAGCCTCCATAACTCCAGCTTAGCAAACTTTCTTTTCTCAAGGGAAGGGGTCACAAGTCCCTTTCCCCTCTAAGAGCAGCAACGAACCAAAAGTGCATTACCTAACAATTCCTGCAGCCAGCCCTCTTCACACTGCTCTATTTGCCAGACAAGGAGGTTTAAACCACGTTAATTAGCAGCAACAGAAGCTGCTCACAGTAAAGACAATACCGAGACGTCTCAAAGGAACACTGAAGTCTTTGGGTGTATCTGTGCCGGGCTCAACTACAGCAATTCTGCTCTAAAGGGCCCCACGTGCAGCTCATCCTGGCATCGGAAGACTCAAGCAATGGCAAAGCAAGCCTAGGATACAGCCTGTGCTAATGGCACAGCTGTCCCTGACAAAAGGCTGGCATTTTATTAAAATGGAGGACATAGCTTTAATGAGCTACTCTCCCTTAGCTTTTTTTCATACAAACAGCAGAAAAGGAATCCTGCTTCAGGGACATGCAACAAGTGGAATCGGAATGCAACATGGGGATGCAGTTTGTTATCTTACCTATCAGCATCTTAGCAACAACTCACATTCCTCAAGTGGTAGCTGTAAACGCGATTAACACTCTTTCCCTTCCCTCATGAGAAATATCTCTGCCTTTTTTCAATTTCACGGAGAAATCTTAAGCTCTGGATATGCATCATATAATTTATCCACCTGATCCTTCCTTGGCCAAGAAATAATGCTCTTCATGATAAATAGCTTCATAATGTAAATTCTAGTAGTGCAATTCTGAAGCCTTCTTTAATGGAGTTACTCACTGCAGGTCCCCTAGGGAGTGGCAGCCCTACCAGGAGACAGCTGTGGTCTCTATTCCCTGTCACTGGGCAGGATATTAATCCTGTACCAGTAAGTATTTGAGGGGACTTTGCCAGCTAAATAGATTTTGAACTCCCAGTACACTCGGGAGGAATTCACACCTAGTCTTTCTTATCTTTTTTCCTCAGAGCTGCAAATGGCACCAAAACACAAGCAGGAACAGGATTAAGCAGCAGCTGAGCACAGATTTTGTAGTTGATGGAAATGAGGAGTCCTATTAGGCAAATGTGAAACTACAAACTGAGTTGCATTGGAGTCAATCTGCACTTGACATAATTACCTCTGTGGAGAGCAAAAATAAGTACCTGGACAGGCTAAACCACAGCACACTGGTAAACAGAAAAAATACCTAATATCATAGCTAGCATTGCCAGTGTGCCTCAGATCTGACCATCAATATTATATATTCTCTAGGACTAGAGAAATTATGAACAAAAACTGAGGGACAAAGGATAGGCTAACCTCATTAGAAAGCAAAGTAACTTGCACTCAAATGCTCAAGCTTTAACACCTGTGACCTGCTGAGCAGAGGAAACAGCTGAAAAAAGTTAAACACAAGCCCTTCATACAGTATAATTTAGAAATCTTGCCTTCCTTTGTCACATTCTCTGCAGTTATATGCCTTAGGTAAAAATATCCAAGCTAATATGACAAAATGAAAAATTGTGTTAGTTCTTGTGTTGCTTGAGCAGTTAGGAAACGTAAATAATTGTGACAATTTGTTTGGGAGATTACCAGCTCAAAGTTCTGTATAAGTCAGAACTATTAAGTAGTTTCATTATCAGTACAGAGACTTTCCCCCTTTGTTGCAATCTCTCATCTTGAATTGTCACTACCCAGCACTCATCTCCCTATCACAATCTGCAGCAGCCAAGTGATAAGGTTCCTTGTTTACCTTCAAGAATGCCAATTGTTTGTCTGTCAGTGCTCAGGTTTTATCATTGGTTCAGTGGCAGTGCAATTGAGTTCTGGGAAGAGGGAGCCTGCATTATGTGAGAACAGTTAGAAGCAAGGACAGCAGCATTTTTGTGATTGAGAAGTCAGCTGTGAAGCCAGCACTTACTATCCACTGGAGTCAGCTGTGAGCATAGAGGAGCACCTGATGACATGATGGACAGTCTGATTACATATTTCCTGTGCACACAGAGCTCTGATATGTTCAGTGAGTCTCAGATTCTGCCTGTACCCCACACATGCTCTGCAGAGTACAAACAGTAAAACACACATTACTTTTCAAGCCACATTGCTCTCTGCAGGAAAGCAAGCAGTTCAAGACTCCTCATAGGCTCTCAGTAGGTAGGTTGGTTTGTTTGTTTAAATATATTTGAAACCAGAAATTTTCATCTGTAACTTATTTGAAGATTTAGTATGGAGTTAATTCAGTGGGTGATTTCACCATTGCAGAGGTAAATGCACTCAGGTAGACAAAGGTGTGACTATAAAGCAACATTAAGAAATTAGAGCAGCTGTGGGTATAGAATAAAATGGTAACACTAATAAATTTAAAAGTTCATCATTCCAGAGAAAGAAAAGGCACCAACACATGAAGGAGGATGATTCTCAGATGGATAATTTAATCACACTTTTTGCAGATGACCAGCATAAACCAGGGGGAAAAAAAAACCTTGAAACCAACACCAGGCAGACATATTTCCTGAAATGAAAAGTGAAGATACTGAATACCTAAAAAAGCTCCCTAGTTTTTCAAATGCTTGAATAAAATTGGAAAGCAAGAGTTAACAAAAAAAACATTTCTCTGTTTCAAATGCAGTAGTCCCATAAGCTTTAAGGGAGCTCAGCCCTGAGATGATTCTATTTCACTTTATTAAGGAATAAAATTAAGTTATGATACAACTTTTCTTGCCCCCAATACCCAAGACATTTCATCTCTTCTAGAGGGACAGTAATTCATATATTAACTGCAAGATTCATATTGCTACAGTTAAACACAGAACAGCATCCTGTGTCAGTGGAATGGTAGGGATGAAAGCACCAGAACTGAAGAGCTGGTACTACAGGTGGGATCACTAAGTCAATAACATTCAGCATCACATGCTGCAGCATCCAAAAAAAAAGGCTGAATCCTCCCAGTGTACTTAGGGGGGCCATGAAATTGGGATCACTGCTCCTGCCTGCTGAAGCATTTATTACCCTTGCACTTCTCACACCTTACAGGTAGATTTACTCTACTCTCATCCTGCAGAGGGAAAACTGAGACACCAAGCAAAGTAAATCAGCCCCTGGAGGGGACAAAGGCGCTTGGTGGCTTGAGTTGGGATCCAGGTTAATTCCTTAACCTGCAAACAAAGGCTTCCAGCTGCTCTAATTATGTCTGTGTACCCAAACCCACTCAAGAACCCTGAAGGAGCACAATGTCCATTCAGGGTGCAAATGCAGCAATTCAGTTTAAGCAACAGGAATATATCAATGTCAGTGATAAGGTGGGAGCAGTGGGACAAGACCTGCAACACTTGGGCCTGATTTAAAGAGCAGTTGTATCAGAATGTAAGCAAAACCTTCTTGTTAGTATTCCCATGTATTATACCCTGATAACTGGAAATTAATACTCTTCAAGATGGAGTCAGTAGGCTGTAATTAGCTAGAGAACTATTGTTGCACTAATTCTTAAACTCAGTGACACAGGATATTTACTAATTGGGCAAAGAAAGTGCTGAGCTAAATGAGGCCTCAGAGCAGTGCTTCCATTGCTCTTCTTGAAATCATTAAGGACGGGGGAAGGAGAGTCTTGCCAGCAAAACATGTTTTGTTCAAACAAACTGTAATGTGTGCAAGGACAGGACAGGATTTCCTCTGAAACATGACTGACTCAGCAGAGCCTCTGCAGAAAGCTTTGCCAGCATCTTAAACCCAGAACTGACACCCTCATTTGATTTCCTTGTAATTAAAGCTTCCACATCTGCTACCACTTGGTCTCCCCTCTTTCTGCATGACATCAAGGTAAACAACTAAGTAATTATTATAGCTGTTCACACAGACATCTAAAGCACTTAACTCAGGTAACAGAATTTGTTAAACTTTTTAGACTGAAGTTGTCATCTACAACTATACTGCAAAAAAGCTATGTCTCTCTTACATGCAACATATAATAAAAAAGCTCAGTAAAAGCCTGCAATACACACTACTAAAAGAAATCTTTCTTTTCTATAACTTCATAATTTGGTTGCCAAATTAACAGAATCCAAGAGAGCATCTGACATGCTATGCAAAACTTGAGCTATTCTCAGTTTAGAAACAATTTTGACTCTTTGCTGAGACTCGGAGGTTTGGATTTTCATTGTATTATTATGGTAGCAAATATGAAACCTGTATTGCTTGACATTTCTTCTCTTCCTGCTGCTTATTCTCCTCACCTGAAATCACATTCTTGTGCCATACCCATAGCCCCTGAATTCTGAAATACTGAATCTCATCCCCATACAAATCTATTTGACAACTAAAAAAAACGAAGGGAGTGGAGGGAAAATAAAATAACAGTGTCTGGAGAATTGCAGCTCAACAATACACTTTTCAAAGTTTACCAGCAGGAGTCAGTTACTCTGCCAGGAAGTTCCTGTCTGTGTTCATGTCTGAGATATTGAATGGGATTGCCTCACCAGTACTGTGGAAGAAGCCTTAGATGAAGGTACATCAAACAAGCCATAACTAAAATTCAGACTGGATAACTTCATTAACATAGGTTTAACTAATGGAATGTGCTGGTTTTGCACTGGAGCCATATTGAAAGCTTTTCAATTTAAACAAAATTTCTCTCAAATAGAACATAATAATCTCCCTCTTCTTAACAACAGCAAGAAGAACCCTGTATGAATGCAGGCTTCATTTGGTATTGCAATAGCAGTGTGTGAACTGTTCCAAGAGCTTTAGTGTATCCATATTAATAAGTGCCTTTTCTTTTCATGACCATAAATAACATACTTTTTTTAGCAGAAATGGAAGAATGAAGTGTATCATCACAATTTTCACCACAGTAAAACTTATCAGCTGGACTAGGGAGAGGGATTAACTGACAGGAGAGCTACAGATAAACATCTCCTGAACTGCACATAGTGCCAAGAAAGTACAAGAGTAATATTGTACTCTGAGATAGGAAAGAAAAAACTCCACCAAAGCCATTATAGCTATTGCAACGATTCAATATTTGCTGTGTGCAGTTCAATTACCCAACGGCCAAGGTGTGACTAATTTCACTCTCACAAAATCTAAGTAATTAAACTTGTAAAATTGAGATAAAGCAATTTTTAAATTAACCAAAAAACCCAAATGATTTGGCGTGAATCTCCACCTAATGAAACAATAAAGTTGCTTTTGTGTGCCATAGTGACTCTCTTTGGACTTGATCACTGCCTTTCAGACCAGGTTACCAAGTTTTGGCATATGGTCTACCCTTAGTGCCAACAAAGGCTCTTTTCCAAGACTCCTCCTCCCTCATTAGTTAAAATCCAGAGTTGAGGAATAAATGGGATGTGGGAACCTTCAGAACCCAGTGGCTCCCAAGACAAAGCCACTGAAGCACAGTATCCTTACCAGCAGCCAGCTGCAAGGGCTGAAGTCACTGGGGCTGTCACGGGGCTGCAGAAGGGTGGCCACCTGCAGCTGTGTCATGGCAGGGGGGCACAAACACGGGAAGACACCAGCCTACATCTGTAGCTTGGAAGTAACTCCTAGGTGGTGCTGTAAGCCCAAGAACAGCACTGGGAAAATAACCTGTTTCCTTCGTGTTAGGGGATGGAATTACATAAAAATGGAAATGAATTACATTACTTCCAAGGAAGGGCTTCCAGAAGCCAGGATGCACCTTCTCTAATGTGCATCTTCCACTGCACAAATTCTGGAAGCCTGGATTATAAAATTTGAGAGTGTAACACAAACACAAAGGTAACTGTATAGACCCTCCTCAAGGCACAGGATGATAGATGACCCAGCAAAGCATTTCATTGTTGCAGAATACTACACACACTCCAATACAAAAAAAAATCTATGGAGATTAAAACTCTGAAAGAAACATGGTGCTAGGGAAAAGGAAGCTTAATGAGCTACCTCACTACAGGCAGTCTTTGTACCTATGATTAATTTGATGTTTCCTCTCACCTTTATTTTAGGAAGGGGAAAAATGACTGTAACTAATTTTCTAAAAGGTGAACATCAAAGCTTGTAAGTGATGCTATCTCAAAGCCAAAATTTCTAACACTGTGCGTATATACATGGGTGAACAACTAGCAACAGGCTTCATAGTAAGACTGATGTTTTAAAGAAATAGTTAGCAATTAAGTGTCTTGATTTTTGAATAACCAATTCAACATCCTCACCAGGAGCTGTTTTCTGAGGGTTGGGGCTTTCTTCTCTAGTTTATGGATCCTGGCAGCAAGACAAACTAAAACTTGGTGTGAAGTACAACTTTCAGAAACCTCAACAAAAATACAGGAAAAACCAATAGTCCCAGTTTCAGGGCTTCTCTTCTGTATTGTCTTATGCTACACTGAGCTTGCAAAGTAACAGGTAGTGAACAAAATTACATTCTCAGCTGCATCTCATTTGCCTTTGCAAAGACACCATCTCCTACAACAGAAAAAAGGTGAAGCGGGCCCAAGGATCTGGGAGGCAAGTGAGGATGAATTACTTTTACTGTGATGAACTGAGTCTCTTGTGATAAAAACATCAGCTCAGTTAAAAATGTGGTGTGTAGTGCAAGCTCACTCTTGTGATGCCAGTTAGACACTTGATGCAATTGTGCTGTCTCCAGGTTTCCAGTGTGCACTGCATTACACAAACACAGCAGCTTAAACCCAGCAGTGTACGGATCCTGGTGCTCCTACCATTGTGTTTGAATATGGATGGGAGCCACAGCAGCTGCAAAAGCCTGGAGTAGGGGGAGCAGGAAGGAAATTATGGCCCAGACACAACCACAGACATCTGTAGGACATGGCTGTGTTTCCAACTCTGCTGTTAGTTGCTACATCCCACAGAGAAGAAAGGAGGACAGAGAACTTGACAAAAGTCTTCACTGAAACAAGATCTGTAATAAATACAAAGCTACCTGGTTCTCTAAGTCCTCTAAGTCTCTTCCCTGCATTCAGTCTGGTTTGTTAGAACTCTTCTTTTAGTCTTTTATTTAGCTAGTTGATGGAGATTCCGACAGCACCAGAATTTTAAAATCTTCTTCTCTTCTTCCCCTTCAGACTTCCTACGTCATCCAAGAGAACTTTCCTCTCCAGACTGAATTTTACTAGAATGGAATCTGAAATTCAACATTTTGCTGTAAGAATTTAAGCTTGTCTCAAGTGAACATATCTGAAAAGCACTTAATGCCTACAGCTACCTGAACATTCATAGTTCCTTTCAAATGGCCTTTCTTAGCAGCAAGGAGAACTCCCTTTTACCAGTGTACAGCACTGGTGCACAACCACCCACAGCTCACCTCTAAAGAGAAGCAGCATTATTCCCCCAGAGCTCCAGGGATGATGTTATTAGAGGTCTGACTCCCACAGGCAGTACACTGCAGCCTTAATAAACCATGTATTTGCATCAAGGGATTACGTCCATGAGCGCAGGGGAGTGGACTCATTTAACAGTCTTTCTCTACCACTGACTGCTCTGATCCCTACAGCAATTCTGCTCAGCAAAAAAAAACCAGCTACAGAATGACAAATTGATGCTTTCCTTCCTTCTAAAACAAGTCACCTCTGATTTTATGGCTACACCAGATGCATTTTCCTCACTTAGATTTAAGGAGGACAAGCTGGTTATATTTCTCTCTATTTTTGCCAGAAGGTTTGTATTTTGTGCTGTATGCCTCAGGCCAGGGCTGATCTAATTCTACAAACTATGGTTGATCTGTTTTGCTTTTGCTGAGCAATAGCTCACAAAAATAATCTCTCTGATCCTGACTGCGGCAATTGGGCAGGATTAGACAGTCAAAGGTCTGACATACCCAGGCATGTACCTTGGTCTTTAATTCTGTGTGCCTCCATTATCAGATGGTAATGCAGCTAATCCTCCATTTGAATTTTAGATAAATAAATTCTTGCCTCTTTTTTTTTTCTTTGCATAACTAATGTAGTTTTACCCCCTCTGCATGAATGAAAGTACACTGAGAGCTACTACTGCGAAAATAAAGCAGCCCCCTTATGTTGGCTGTAGGGTGCCTGATCTAAGAGCCTCTACAGACTATCAGCTGGCATTAGCTGGCAACGTTCTGTCAGCCTCAGACGCTCAGAAGGAAGTGAAAACTCTCAGCTCTGGTGCCTCCAGAGAGGCTCTCACTTCCTACAGTCATGCAAGGGCACGCTGGTCTATGCAGGCAGGGTACTTTGTACTGGTAATGCCTCTGCTGTCTCTATCACATAGATAAACTGCTCCTCTTCAGGGTACAGACACACCAAATTAATTGTCCAGAAAACATTTTTAAGCCTCTTCCTCTCACAAATTCAAAGTTCTCTATCTCCTCAGTGAAAAGTTGTATTCTAAATTTGTCCTACAATGGAGTTAGGCAGCCACATGTAGAATTTTACTCTGTAACCACATCTGTACCCAGTAATGTAAAAACAAGTGATATCCCTTGATCTCTTTGCTTGTGCTAAGTGTCTCAGTACAGGAAAGTCGGACCTTACAGACTTATACCTGTGTAGGTCCTAAAGAAACTTTTTGCTTGCACAGTGAATATTCAGACAGAATGAAGGTTGTGGAACACATACAGAGGCACTTCTGTGACACTCAGGTGGCTCAGTCTTGTGGCTTTAATCACTGACCAGTTCTCATTTTTCCCTAACTGCCAATTCCATCTATTCTGACTTAGCTCAGAAACTACTATATTCTTTCCTCTAGTCACAAGGGAAGCTAGTAGACCTTCAAAACAGATGCTATCATTTCCCAACTGACTAGTTCTGTTCCTGTTGTTCCCTCACTTTCTAAAAGTTCATTACCAATCTCTCAAACACCACGGCCTCCCTCTGGTCCTTCACTCCCTCACTCAGAGTGAAATTAGCCCTTGAGTTAGAGACTGAAACATCCTTCTGTAGTCCTAGTGTGTGTCTCATTCAAACCATTCTTCTCAGCTTTAGCCCTCAGATAGGCGATGTGATGCATTTACATCTTTGCTTTTTTTCTCAATTCTTCTTGTTGCCTACAATTCCTACAGACCTTCTAAAAACTCCAGGCCTCAAAAGATCTCAGCTCCAGGCTGATGTAACAACAACTTATCTTAAAGAACTTCACTGCCTTATTATAATTCCCCTGTTTCAAGAATTAAAAGTGCCTTTCCCTTTTCCTTTCATATTTTCTTTTCCTCAAAGACTTGCTTTCTTTCAATTATTACTGGATTCTGACAGCAGTTATCCTATTTTATTTCACATTTTACAGCCAGGTATTCTGTCTTAAAATTCAAAAGAGGTGGTGAATAACTTCCTCACCAGTAAAGGCTTGGGAAGGTACCAATGTAACCCTGTTCTCTGGTTTTCTTCTCTTACATCCTTATCCATTAGAAACCTTGGCCTTTGTTTAAAATTAAATTAAAACTCTTGTATTTGAGACAAAACTTAAACATATAAAGCAACTTCATCGCACGTGTTCAGAAAGCACAGGAAGAGAAGCTAAGATACATACATAACTCTTAGGTTTTCTTCAGAGCTTTCTTGGAATACAAACCATAAAAGCAGATGTTTTCTTTTAAAAATTATCCAAGAACATACATATATAGTTCCCTTGGTTTAGCCATCTGAGCTGTGGAAGGACTCCCGGCACCTGATGTTGTGGTAACAGCATAAAAGGAGGGATGACCATCAGCATCTGAACTTAGTGATGAGCACACCAGTCCTCTATCACTGAGCACAGCAACAGAAACAGAGCCTCGACACAAAGAACTCATGAGAAGCGGAGCTGCTGCAGCTGTCATCTGACTAAAGGGCTCATCCTCCTCTCTGGCATTAAGGTACAGAAGTATCAGACTGCAAACGATGTGAGCGAGGCTCTGCTTGGCAGATTGCAGGCATGAGCCCACCTCTGCAAGCATCACCTTCCCAAGAAAGCGACTGATGTGCCTGTGCTGGACACAACACAGAGTTACTGAGCCTTCAAATGAAAGGCAGCAGCGACTGAGGCAACATCCACTGCAGGATAATGGAGCATTACATACTCCAGCCAGCTCCAAATCTATTTCCTTAGAACTTCAGGAGCAAAATTGGAGCGCCTGAAGTCACAGCAGTTACACTTAGGTTCAATCCAGATTTAGGCATCTGTTAGGACAAGTATGCTAAAAAAATCCAAACACTAAAAACACATATTGTAAAATAAATTTTAAAATTAACTTTGGAGTACTTTTTCTTTTCTTATACAATCTATAGTTTTTTTCAGGTTGTTTTGCCTGTTGTCATCTGAAATCTGTGTATTTCCCAGGCTTGTTTTCTTTCTTTGGGAGTGAATACACTGATTTTCTCTATACTTACTCATTTATGAGAAGGTTTTCCAAAATGGCTAAAGGATTTAACCATACAAATCTTTTTGACTCTCAATAGGATTTGCTTTCCAAAATTCTCTAAAGGCTTTTGAAAACTCTAAAACCCCAGACCTACAACAAGTCTGCTTTGTGTACTATGTGTTTTTATTTCACAATTGTTCTACTGAGCCGACTTACGGGCATGCATATCTGCTGATCAGCACATTTTAAGGAATCCTGGAGAATGCACATACAATTTTCTGTCTCCTGTAAGGTAATCATAAGCACCAACAACAGAATGTTTATGTGTCTTATGCTGCCCAGCTCAGATGTAAGTAAGGACAGAAGAATTCAGGAAAGTGACTCTGAAAGATCAGCAGAAGCCAGGAGTGAGTGGGAGACATGTTTCATTGGATAGTTTTAGAGCTCCACACATAAATCAGAGGGAACTGTGAACTGTCTGGAATAGAATATTAGCCCCTTTCACACAGCAGAGCAGCACTTTGGATCAAATTCACGCTGCTGAACATACTGAATTCCTCAGCTCTACTGAGCATTTCAGATTAATAATAGAGAGGAGGCAGGTGAGGTGAACCATAAGAGATCAGAAAAGGCCAAACCATTGCACCTTTCAGGTTCCCCAAATGACAGAGCTCACCAGGAACAGCTCGGTGGTGCCACTTGCAGTGGTGTCACTGCACAGGATGAAATGGTCACCAGGTGGGGGGTGCTGGACAACCTGGAAGATCTCACAGGGAATCATCCACACACTGTGCCCAGTGTAGAACATGAAGATGTCTTTGTGTTTCAATTTTAAAACCTGATTGGCAGAGCTCAGCCCAGACTCACTGGACTCAGACTGACTGCCATATCCAGGTTCATGACTAGGTCCATAAAGATTAAAATTTTTCCCCTCCTGAGACATAGCTGTGTTTTTCTCCAAAAGTAACACCTTGTAGCACAGTCTATACGTGTGTGAATATTTGCAAGTCCTCTATTAGAAAAACATTAGAATGAAATCACAAATTTAACTCAACAGGGTTAAAATCCAAGAAAGTGCATTACAGAAACAGATCTGCTGAAAGAACAGTCATTTGAGCTTAGAAAATCACAACTCAGGAAGCTGCACAGCAATTGCAAACGACTCCCATTGACCCTTGCCCATAATGTTTTTGGCAATTGAACAATATACAAACCTAAAGCAAGCTGGTTTTCAACAAAAGATTTTCAAAAGGTTTTTCTTCAAGAATTATGCCCTATGTCAGTTAAAATTGTATATAGAGTTGGTGAAAGAAGCAAAGGTAAGAAAAGGCAGCAGGTAAAAAAATTATTCCAGTCTAAAGAGGTTATAATTACAAAGTGAATCACTACAAATACATACTGAATATTTCCATCGTTACCTGCCTTCTGGAGTGAATGACTGGGTGATCAGATTAGTAACTTTCTCTTAAAATCCAGATTTCCTGTAGGCTAAATAGAACTCAGCGTCTCTGAGTAGTCTGGGAAAAAAATCGTCTGGCAGCATCAAAAATAATACAAAGTCTGAAATGGCAACTTGTGCTGGTAAGCTTTTTTTTTGGAAAAAAAAACCCCACTTCTTACTTTAGGGTCACAGTTTCATCTTACATCCTACAGTTTATATGAGATCAACTTGAATTTTCTTTTTTTTCCATCACTTTTCCTAATTACTGGTAAAAATCTGGCATTCAACTCTGCTTTGATGTCCCAGCTTAAAATATTGAATGGAAATTAGTAACAATGAATCTAGGGAAATTATTATCAAGCAAAACCAACAAATATGTGACTGCAATGAACTGCCCCCCTGGCCCTGGCCAGCTGGCCATGATCTAACAGAGAATACATCGATTGTAAGGTCACTGAAAGACAAGGGAAACACAACTGATATTGATGTAAGGGGAAACAAGCTTAGAGAAGTCTAATTGTTAGTCCAGGCAGTTCAGAGCAGAACTATTCAAGTGGGACAGGGCCCACTGCATGCCCTCAGTCTCCTGTAAGACACAGAGGTCCCCCATTATCAGTGGCCATGCCTGATTAATCACTTACTCAGGCACTCATCTGCAAATGACCTGAGCTCTGTAATTGACCCCAATGGGACCACCAGGGTTCCCCAGTTGGGAGCAATTATTCAATGATCTACTGTGGCATTCAGCTGTCACCCACACACCAAAGAAACCCATTTTATGCTACAAAATGCTTTGTGACACTTCCTTTAAAATGTATTCATGTGAAGACACATTTTGTGAAGCAAAATCTTTAAAAATAACCACAATAGAGAAGCAATTGGAGTGAATTAATTTTACCTGAATCAACTGGCAGCCATTATAATTACAAAACCAGCTCAGCTTGCTATAGAATTCTCTGTTGATACACTTTTATCTTGAAAAGGGGTAAAGAAAGAAAAGCATTTAAAGGCACCTTATTATCTTCCTGATTGCAGATGAGGGCAGGAGCTGAATCTAGTTCTCACTACATGCTATCTTCAGTAAGTAGTGTATCAATAAAAGGAGCAAAATGTAACAGAACTTGCAGAGCCCCTTATTCCATAGAAAATGGTTTAGAAGCTACTTTCACCATTATAGGCAAAAAATGTATATTTAAAAGCATCAAAATACTCAAATTAGGGTAGATTCAGGAATTCAAGCTACAGGTTAATTTATCTACAGCTCGCTCAAAGTCGGAAGGAGTTTGACACCATAGCTGACATCTAAGCTTTGAACTTGAGCATTGCAGCCTACTTTGATTTAAATGCTATCTCCAGCACCACTCTCAGCAGAGTTATGTCATGGAAATGAAGGTTTGTGTCACATTTACTTATTATAGTACAAGAAAAATATACACAATGATCCTGTCTTCCAAAGTACAGTTGCAAATTTAATTGCTTTTCAGAAATTATCCTGAATTAAATACTTGTAAGTTCTAATCTTGTCTGTTCTAAAGACTTTACAGTAGTAAAATAAGCTCTTTATCACAGTTTTATGAAGAGTGCAATGGAAAAATAAATCCTATGATAAATATCTGGCAGTAAAAGGATAATGAAGCCAATAGAGAACGGCCTAAGGATTGAAACCAGCCAGGGAATAAAGAGCAACAGACTGGTTCAGATTTTCCCTGCCTCTTGTGGCATTAAATCTTTCTTGAGAGAGGAATTGCACCTACCCATTTTCCTAAAAGTAGGATGGATTACTGGAAGTGATAGGTAAAAAGCAATTTATTTACATAACTGTCTAAGAGTGTCACATTTTTCAGCCTATTCTCTTAATGATGCAACATGATAGATACAGTTACTTTGAAGGCATTATTCCTTTTTGCCCATATGCCATGAGAAGCTTTTGCCAAAAACACAAGAAGTATTACAAAGTTGCTATGAGAGATTTAAAAACAAGTTAATTACTCATCTATGTGAGAAAGGAAACATCTGCCTTAAGAAAACCACCAACCAACTAATTTTCATATTTGAAAAATAATGTCTGAGCATTGCATTTTGACATTATTCAAGCCAGACATTATTCAAGCCCAAAACATAAGAGAACATACAGGTAAGCATCAGATCCAGTATGGATTTTCAACATTCTTCTGATGTTATAGCCAGATCTAGCAATAAAAAGTGCCGTGCCCACAGACAGACTGCACTTCATCATACTGCTTAGAGCTTTCCATTTGTTTATTTTTTGATAACTGAAAATTCATTCAAATTTGGCTACAGAGTAAAAAAGTTTTCCCTGGTATGAAGCATCATTCTTACTATATAACACAGACTATAAGTCTCTGTTCCAAAATAAAAGAGTACTACTCAAACACATAATCATTTTAAAACCCTATATATTCTTTTATTTCAGGAAAAAAAAAATCAGTACAAAAAATTTCAGATGAAATGTTTTATTTGAGCTATAAACCACTAAAGAGATGCTCTTGCAACAGAAATTGGTGTAAGTAATACTGAGTAATAGCAGCCTTACCCATACTGGGGAAAAAGGATCCAGCCTGTGAGAATGCTGAGGCAGAGCTGAGTCCTGCCCAGTCCCTGTAACTGCGCAGCAGAGACTCAGGGAGCACAACAAAATGGGAATGTTCAAGTGGTTGCCTGAAACCTTTTGGCCAAGGAGAGAGCAAACCATGCTCAGCCTCAAGACCCAGGGCAGTCAAGAGAAAAAGGCTCCCATTGATTTTAAGGGCCCTGTGTTCATCTCTGCAATGTTTGTTTTCATGCAACCCAAGCTATTCTGCAAGTTTCCAGCCTGGCCAAACTTCCAAGTGTGAATTACAATGGAATCTGGAATGCATTCAAGTGGTTTTGGCTCTTCAGATGTGGAGCCAAATTCACACTAAAAAGCACTGTTTAACACATAGGAATATGCTGATTTCCCAAAAACTGTGTAGTATCAAATGGCAATGTTAAAAAAAAAAAACAGAACTTGTTTGCAGGCCAGGAGAAAGAGTGGAATAGCAATCTGAGCCTGTTCCAGCCTCACAAAATGCACACTATTGCTGGGCTTGTAACACATCCACTGATAACAGAAAGTAGAAGGGATCACTGGGCATTTTGTTGTTATTTAAAGGCTCTTTTAATCAGTAAGTTACCGAGATGTGCAATTTTCCAGCTTAGCCATAGAAAGGTAGCAGAGTTATTGTATTGTATTTGTATTGTAATTGTAGAACAACTGTATTGTTCAGCAGAGAATTACTTATTAACAGATTTCAGCTTTCTTCCTTAGAGTATGCAAACTGCTGTTACATAATGTTTAAAACAGCACATTTCAGTATTTTAAGCTGGTGTTTTACTTCTGAGACCCTGTAGAGGGCATTAGGAAACACAAACACTGCCTCTTCCCAAGGCCTACATTTCTGGGACTGTAATGGGAGCAGAGCTAATGAGGATGGAGTGAAATCCAGCAGATACACCCACTTCTTAACACCTCTGTGCCTACATAAAGTAAAAGAATCACCATCTTTCTGCTGCCAGTAAACCTGGCAGATATAGCAGGTCTGGGATCCTTTCCCTTGACCTGAAATAATTTCTTTTCACTTGCTTGCAAATGTGGAGTTTGTGTATGAGTTTGCTGTAATTAGGTTCTGCAAGACTCACTACTGATATTCAGTGCAGTAATACTGAAGCAACATTTCCCCTCCCAATCTCATTATTTTTCTCTTATTCTTCAGTATTTTCTCCTGTTGCAGGGCTTACTCTAACTTAGGAGTGTGTTTCAAAGGTGCTTCTTTCACTCCTGTTATTCTCCTACCCAATCCACTGAGTGGCACCAAAGTTTTTTCTTAACCCTTGGTTTTTCTCTTTTATTGCAGAGAAGAAAAGTAAATCACTGCAAAACTGGTGTCCATCTTGAAGGGTGGCAATAACACATCTGTACCTGAGAGGAGATCCCCATGAATATCCACCTGCCTTAAAATGGGTCTGAGGAAGAGGACAGGCCTGGACAAAGTGTTGCTGGGGTGTTTCAGTTATGGAAAAGGGTCCTTCCCTCACCACAGGGATGGATGGTTTGTTCTTATGAAAACCTGAAACCCATCAGGGATTGTCAAGGACAGTGACAGCTCCTTATAAATCTTCCATTCCCTGGATGGTCTGTTAATTGAATAAGCAAAACAGACCAAGCTGTCACATCCTCTCCCTATCTTCCTAGATTTTTGGAACAGTTGAAACTTGAAAGAGTCTCAAGCTCATTTTCATTCAAGAGCATGTGGAAATACAAGGCACGATGGGAGGGGCTGTTTTTACAATAGATTCACACTGAATTAATCCAAGTGGAAAGCTGCATGCCTCTTGTTTTTTGTTTTTTTTTTTTCCAAAAGAGTGTCTAATAGGATTAATTTCAAGGCTGTGGATGTGAGTTACCATGTTTTCTTCCCAGCAAGGCAGAAAGGGCCATAGTGCTGGGCATTATGGGGCTCCCTGCCAGCCAGTTCTGCTTCATGCTTCTTTGCCAATTAATCTTGCAATATCTGCCTCAAACAAACAGGTTACCAATGATAAATGAACAGCTAAATGCTCATTTAGCATTTCTGTATCCCCTTTTCACTTGTTTTTATGCTCTGGAGCTGACAATTCAGACACAAGAGGTGAAAGGTAGGAGAGGGACAGACACACAAAAATCTACACCAGCCCCATTCCTATTCCAAAAGATCTCCTTAGGGAACATCTGCCTGAATTCCCCAGGAGCAGGTGTGTACAAGGAAGGGGAGAAGCAAAATGAGCCAGGAGGAGCTGTCCAAAGGCAGCTGCCACTGGTCTGTGACCTGTAGACCACACAGTATTTAATGCTAAAGGAAATGTGTGTTTACAGCTACTTCTCAGCAACTTCACTCTGAAGGACATTGTAATTTATATTAACCATAAAAGCTGGATATTGCCTTTCGGGTTGAGAGGTGTGCAGAGTGGAGGAACTGAGGCATTTCATTTCAACAGAACGACTGCATTGACGGGTGGAGTCAATGGTCATGTACTATGTTCCCCAACTAAGCTTTGATAAAGATCTCAGGCTAGAATTCATAAAAATTGCATGCTGGAGATTCAGAGGGGCTTAGCAAAGGAGAAAAGAGTTCCTTGTTGAACCTAATAGTAATAGATGTTTGCAGTTTAGAGAGTCACTTAGAAAGGTATAGCTTCTGGAGATTTTTGAGCTAAGCAGAAAGGAATCAGTCTGTGCTCCTACTCCAGCATTCTCTGTAGCAAAACATCAGTCTCAGCCATTGAAGTAAAAATTGAGTTACGTTTTTGCTAAACAACACCTATGTATGCATGATAACATCTCAGTTATGAAGACAAGTCTGAAAGCTCTCCACAGCAGCCAGATATACCCATCTTTCATTGGCTGAATTTCCATGCCTGCTGTTTCTCATTTCAGAATCTATGGTTATCACAGAAAAATGTCTGGCTCCTCTTTCTGCTCTGTACCACATGTGACAAAAGACACTGTAAAGCCTGTCTGGGCAAGTACTTACTGCTTCCCATCCCTACCACTTCCAATGAATCTCTTTGAGGACTGCTACAACCTGATAAAGTGTTTGCCTCATATATTGATATCTACCACATCAAATTTTCAGGAAGTATTGTAGTACAGATTTCAGAACCCCATCATTAATATAATCTGTTCTAGAGGCCTTTTTAGTATTCTGCAGGATCTCTGTAGCCAAGTAAGAAAGCAACTGAGAAACTGTACTGCCTCTGTCACAGGATTCCACTTAGGGTCAACTCAGCTGGGAGGAGGTGATCCTTGAATATTAACCATCTTCCTTGGAATCCTCTCCCCTCCAGGACCTTATCCCATGGCTCTGTACCAAGCAGATCCCTGAAGAGGCCCAAGTCTGCTCTCCTCAAGTCCGGGGCAGTGACTTTGCTGTGCACCCTTTCCAATGTCCTAACACTTCAACACTCCTCCATGTCATGGTCACTCCAGCCAAGGCTGCCCTGGAGCTTCACACTCTCCACCAGCCCTTCCTTGTTGGTGAGAACAAGATCCAGCATGGCAGCTCTGTCACTTGGAGAAAGAAGTTACCATCAGTGTATTCCAGGAACCTCCTGGATTACCTATGCTCTGCTGTGGTGACCCTCCAACGGATTTTGGGGTGGTTGAAAGAATACACGAAGACAGGGGCTGCCTCTTCCACTCAGTCTTCCTGGTTAGCACTGTAATGCCACTATCCCCACCCTCCTTTCATCCTGACCCATGAGCTCTCAGCCAGCTCCTCATGCAGCCCTAGGCACAGCTCCATGCACTCCAGCTGGACATTAATATAGATGGTAACAGCTCTTCCTTGTCTCCCTTGCTTGTCCTTACTGAAGTACCTGAATCCTTTTATTCCAGTACTCTAGTCATAGGATCCATCCCACACATGCCCATGATTCCCTGCAGATCTGTACACATTTCTAACTCCTCTTAATTATTCCCAGTGCTACAGACATTTGCATTGAGGCATTTAAATGTAGCCCCCAGAGAAGCTTTGAACTGGCTGGATTTCCTTTGTGCTGTTCTTCAGGGGCTCTCCTGCTGGCACACGAGCCCTCCCCAGGCTCTGGGCATGTCCTGCTGGCCTGGTATTCAACTGGTAGGAGTGGGATGGGCTGAAGGTCCCTTCCCACAGAAACTTTGAAGCCCTGCCTGCCAGCTTGGCAAGCCTGTGACTGATGATGCTCTTCCCCCAGTCTGACAGATGGAGCCCATCTGCCCCCAGCAGACCAGGTTTCCAAGCAGAATCCCATGTTCTAGGTAGCTGAACCAGGCCTTGTCCTTGCTGGTGCAAGCTTTCATTCTCCTGCAGCACTGGCCCCTCTTCCCCTGTCTCTCTCTTTCCTGTGTGTGGCAGCAGGAGAGTTTGGATCTGTCTGGCTGTGGGTCCACTGCAGTCTGTTCTTGGAGCCAGCTCTCCTTCCCAGCCTCCCTGACATGACTCGCCCATCTCCCCACCTCCTGCAGCTCAGCCAACTGTTGCAAATATGCAAATTGTAATTAGAAGGAAGTGTTAGACCAGCCAGATTAGCACTGATGTTGCAAACACACTGCAGCTTGATTTACACAGCAACATTTTGACAGCACAATTATGTCAGTTAAAAACGGGGAAGAGCACAGCTACAGCATCTTAGCTATGACAGAGCTGATGAAATCACTCCTTGTTGAGTTCACACTGAATCTAACATATTTTCTTCTGAAGCAGAACTAGAGCTGTACAGGGACTGCTCAACTGGAAAACAAGCTGTGAAGGCAAGAAAGTATAGCCAGGGAGCAATGACGAGCAATTGGAAGCAGTACAATTAACACACATGGATCCACAAGAGGATGACCTCCTTTTTTAAAACTCCCTGATTTTCACTAGAAGAGAAACTCCTGCTGAATTCAGTAGGTTATTGAGGCGACTATCTGAACTTTACACCGCAGCTGAAGAGAGTCCATGTTTGTAACAATTAAATTGTCATTATTAGGAACCTGGCACAGCTGCAGCTGAATATCCCAAATGCAGCCTACTCACAATCTTTCCTATGCTGGTAAGTGCACATAAAAAGTTAGTAACAAAGTGATTTATTATCTAAAAAATAAAGGATAAAAAAAGCAGGGACTCAGCAGAAATAAAGCCTCTGATTTAAATTATTGCTATCGTGCTAACATTTGCCTCATAGTCCTTTGAAAAGTCAGGCTTTGCCTGAATATTTTGTATTGTGAAATCAATGAAGACACCAAGTTCTTTTTCCAAGATGAAGAGATCGAATCCCTATTTTAAATAGGGAAAAAAAGCATTGACATTTCAAGAATAGTACAGTTTGTACTTCTAAGATGAGATGTGAGCAGTATGAATTATGACTCTGATATTAAGTAGTTCTGGTCCATCTACTGCTCTACCCTCAAGAGCAACTTCAATTTCCATCTCCACTAAATTTAAAAAGAAGACTGAATTAAAAACATGTTTCTTCTCCAATTCAGTTCTCTTTAAAACAGAACAGGGGAGTTAAAAATGTCTTAGACAGAGGGCAAGGAACTGCATATAACTATAGCAAAGTCAGCAGTATTATAGCACAAAAAACAAACACTTGAGATTTAAAATAGAAACTGCATGCCTGGATTTTAGCAGGGAGCCCTTTTCTTTCCTTGTGTAATGGACAGGGACAGGAATAAACACCTCACAAAGCAAGTTGTGTATTCCATCTAAGTTGTTGCCTAACCACAGAAATTAGAAAGAGCTTTTGGCAGTGAAACTCCTTAAGAGTCAAAAACCTCCTAAGCTTCCAAAACTGAGTAAAGAGAACAGTTAAAAGAACGATCCTTTCTATCAATTTACATACTTCCACTGGAGTCTTACATCTGCAATGCAACTACATTTAGACCAAGTGTTGCCCAGAAACAGTGTCTGAGCCCCATCTTCCCTGTGGATGCACCACAGCAGTCACTTCCATGTTACACAGCCTGTTTTCTTCTCAGGTACTATCTTCTGTCTCCTGCTTCTTAATTATTAATTGCTTAAGCTTAAACCATCACCCCCTCCTGTGATTCAGCTTAAGCTCCTCTTTCATCACCCCCACAGTTCCTGCTGTGTTTAATTAGGCCATTTTCTATTTTATGCAAAGATCTTTAATGATGTAAGCATGCTGATCACTATCCAAAGCAACTAACTGGGGGTTTTGTGAGTACCCTATCATTTTATTTGCACATGTGCAATGAAGAATCTTTTTAGAGGCCCAAACAGTAACATTCCAACCTGCAATTTTTTTGTTTCCTTTTCATCAAGGTGAGGAGCGTGCCTTCCTCAGCCCTGGTGCATCCCTGGGGCCCAGGGTCTACGTCATGTTTAGTTTGCAGTTTGACGTTTACGTAGTTTTACATGAAATACACATTTACTGGAACAACAGTGTTTGATATTGAAGTAGCTGCAGCTGAATGGACCATGTAATTAGGCATGGATTCACTTGTTGGCAAGCTCCCAAGTAACTTTCCTAGCTGCCTACTATGGGTATCCAATAATGCCCAAAATAATCTCTTCTAATCGCTACAGAAATATGGAGGGCCACAGTCCTACTCTGGGGCAGAGGCAACACACCACCTTTAATGTCAATGCTCACCACAGTGTGAATGTCACCACACAGGAACATGTTTTACTCATTTTGCCTGGTCTCCTTAGGAAAAAGGAGAATGTAAATTTCCAAACAGAAGAGTGAAATAAACATATTTCTGTAAATATTAGTGAAACCGGATACTTCAACTATATACAAAGGATTTTTTTTTCCTTCACATTTGGAAACCCAGAATTCACAACTATTTTTCCATAGTTTCAGTTCTAACAGATCACTGTTTTTTTCGCTGAGGGAAATTTTCCACAGGAAATTCACAACTAGGTGTGTCTAGTATGGCCCAAACACAGCCCAAGAGAGCAGCAGCCCAAGAGAGCAGCTAGCGCACAAAAGCTCACAAATGAAAATGTCCTCCTTACCTGCAGAGTTTCATCCTGAGTTCTGCCCTTCAAAGAACGCGACGCCTCGTTTCTGCCGTTCGGAAATTAAAACTTCAGCGTGTCACTCCCTGGTGGTGACTGAAAGCAAACACAAGCAGCGAGACACCTGCCCGTGTTCAAGCCTTTCGGGGTCACTCAGGGCGAGCTCAGCACGGCCCTGCTCAGGGCCCCGAGGTGCCCAGCACCCTCCTGCCCCTGTACGGGTGTGGGGCTGACACCTGGCCCCAAAGCACAGGGCTGACACCTGGCCCCAAACACCTGTCCCACAAAACAGGGGAAAAACAGTGGCCAGGACCCGCAAGTGCCATGGGGCGGAGAGAGCCCAGCCCAATTACCTGCCTAAGGCAACAGCCCCAAACACCTGCGGAGGAATCTTCTGGAAGCCCCCAGCCCCCGCTCACCTGCCGAGGAAGCTTCTGGAAGCCCCCAGCCCCCATTCACCTGCCAAAGGAACCTTCTGAAAGCCCCAGCCTCTGTTCACCTGCTGAGGAACATTCTGGAAGCCCCCAGCCCCTCTTCACCTGTTCCAGGAACCTTCTGGAAGCCCCCAGCCCCTACTC